>CAJDSM010060446.1:3788-14725 GCA_903981925.1 Ostrea lurida | reverse complement strand
TCTTATGACCAAGGCCCTACACGTCTTTTCTTCGTAGTACACAATTTTCCGTGCTCCTGTCTCTTGCTATAATGGCTCACTACACTTCGATGTATTCACTCCTCTGAGTACCGATCCATTGTCACTACATATGCCACTTCTACTCTATTAGGGGAACTGGTCTCTACTGGCCTGCCGTCGCTAGAGTTGTAGGAGTGGCCCTCTTCTCCAACCCGTCGCGCTTACGCGGTTGATGTCTTGACGTCACACTGCCCGCGGCCCCCGGCTTCTCGGTCCACTGCGTCTATCGTTGCAGATACTTCCCTTGGTCGATTTCTTGCTAGCTTCTCCACGTGTCCTTAACGCCTATCCTGCTCTCAGTAGCTCTTCCCCTTCCTCTGCGGCGTCTTGCTCATCCCGACGGGTTCCACGTCTTATAATTCCCCACCGCAGAATACACCCGTTATGCCCTTGGCAACTCGTCGTCTTCCCCGCAGTTTTCCATGATAATTCACATTGTTTTCCGTGAAAAGACAGAACGGTTAACAAGTGAACTGACCCAGCGCAAGCTGGGACTTAAAACATATCTGCAATACAATGGAGTAAACGCGGAAATTGCCTTGTACTATGCTATTCACCTATGCCGAACTGATTCATATTTTGTCACACTGCTGCTGATCAACTACGCGCTGGGCCATTTAGCTAGTTTCTACTCCAACCTCCACTTTCTCACGGTGATTGTTGTACGCACTCTGTTCTTTGCCCCGGCGTACCTTACCGTGCCCCGGTATGTACCCGAGAGTAGCAGTTGTGTTATCTGGTCATTAGTTCCTACTATGCGTTACACGAGGCTTCCCGGCCCATACGCAGTTGCATTGCGGATTATGCAAATCTTGTACACACCATCCTGTTCAGCACACAGCGACATGCCTTAATTTATCGTTTTTGCATACTGACGCATATAGTCACTCGTCTTTCTCATTCTCGTATGTGGTCCAATAACTTTTTCCGCCTCGTCGAGCATACTTGTAACAATGTATTCCACTCGCTTTATACTCTCGGTCGACGTAACTGGTCTCGTACTCATCGTGGAGAGCTGCTCCTCGTCACACCTACACGCTACACAAATTCCACTCGTCTCGATAACTCTAGCTTACTCCCGTCTACTCTTCTATACCTCTCTCGACGCGTCACTCCAACAGACCCACTTCTTGCCTACTGACGTCTGACCGTAACCGTGGTCGTCACCTCATACCTGTTGTATATAAACAGGGCATAAAGTTTTACATCTATTTTCGGAGTATCGTGAGCTCTCAGTACGTCTTATTGCTGTTGATTGTGTCTCCATTGGAGGGGGGGAGGCCCGGGAGCCATGGCAGCCATTCCACTAAAACAGAACTAATTCTATTGACCTTCCTATTTTATTGTTGGACTAGATTGGGCCCTTCAAATCGTTTACCATGAGGAATCAAACTTTGAGATTGAAAATGTACATGTAATGCGCTTAGCAAGCACCAGCACTGTTGATTGATCCAGTAATACCCCATTCATACGACACGATTTGCAATAACATAATATTTTTGCCTTATGTGGTAAATTTACTTAGTTGTCGCAATTTTTGTCGTATGACACAGATTTACTTATATGCAAATCCTGCACACCTAAGCTTAATTTGCCCTAGTCAAGGTAGGTTGCAATATCTTTTGCTCATATATTGAAAGCAAATTTTCTGCTCCTGTGGTGTATTTCTTGTCGTGTGAACGCACAGTACAATTTTACTTACATATGCATTTGCATTCAACGAACCTCTACACGTCGCTGGGCAGTTACCATATATAGACACTCTAGTTATCGCCCCAATCCACAAAGAGGTCGGACCAATATGTTTTAACACACTTCTCCGTCCTTTCTGTCCTTTCCGCAACGACCAGTTTTTCTTAAACATTTTATCTACACCTCTTTAAGATATTGAACTGATTTTTTGTGTGCAAAGTGTATGTTAATGAAGTTAGCAGATCAAGTGTGAGTTTCGTTTCGATCGTTGATTTTCGATGGACGTTGTTGTCCCTTTGAAAGTTTGAGAAATTACTGTTATGACGTTTTCCGGACTTTTCCGACAAGCTTTTAGATATTCGACGCATTTTTTGTATGTAGGGTGTATACATTGGGTTGAGTTAGCAGATACGTTCTGAGTTTCGTTTTCGGTTCAGCTGATCTTTTAAATGGAGCTTGTGCCCCTTTAACATTGACAGCCAATGTCTTTTTGTTATGTCCTATTGCCTATAATTAGTATTTTTGATGTGTCACCTGAATGCCTTTCAAAGATATTGAACTGTTATTTTCGTTATATAAGTATAGGGTTGACCCTTGGATTTGAAAAATTAACTGCTTTTCTAACTTAACCTTCTACGGGAATATTTCTTGAACTCTTTACTAGTAAGCGCAAAGCGGAGGGAATTCGTGTCGCACTGACACACATATTCAATATCAGGTTTTCTATACAAAGTTTTGAAGGAAGTGTCTTTTCTGGGTAAACTATAGTTACCTCTAGAATTACCGTGATTTAACCGGAATACCCTCGGAAAACACTGAAATAAACCCCTAACCTACCGAATACCCGACTCTTTTTTTTTATTCATTTCAATTATTTTAACGGTCGCTAAATGACCTGTTTGCGATTTAAAAAAGTATCACTAAGGTCATATGTATGATTTTGTTTATACCCCCTTTTGTTAGATCTGTGGTCCTTTCCTATAGATTTGGACTAACGGGAATCCCATTACTTTTATTTTGACTAATATATGTACGGGCTCACAGCGGGTGTGACAGGTCAGCAGAGATGCTTCTCCTCCATTGGCACCTGAATCCTACCTTCGCTTTGTCCGGCTGTTGCCCTAAACACTCGATCTTGGCATATGTTTTTTGGATTCATGATTACTTTAACACGATGTTTACCTTTCGCCTATTTATATTATTGTAATTTAAATAATTTTGTAAGAAGTTTGTTTATACGGATTATAAAACCTGTGGGAATGGCTGCTGTCATACCAATTCGGCTCGGTAGAACGATCTATCCTACAAACATCTCGTTCTGGAACATATCCTATCATAATTCCTGCGCTTAGAAAATAGATAGTATGGAAATGTCCTTTTTCTAGGAAGAAGGGCATTGGTCTGAATCATCGCTATTTTACAAATGAGTTTTTATCAGGATTTACTTACGGTATCCTACATGTTGTCTGAACCGTGCAAATATACTTTTACTTATGTGAGTATATTTACTCATGTGCAAATTTACATACATATGTAACTTTCGTCGTATGAATGGGGTAGTAAGGGATACTGTTTGTGTGGTTTTAAAGAGTTATTTGATCAACACAATGTTACTCTGGTAATCCATATAAACCATGGGTCCATTGTTATTTTGTTGGTAGACATTTAGGATAATTGCTCTTTTAACTAGAATATATTTACTTTCACCTTGCAGGGTTGGACGATCGGTCAGTTTGGTCCATCCTTCCTTGACCTGAGAATCATCACCAACACACCACTTAGGAAAGCGTCTGGCTTCATGACAGGACATTCCGTGGGATATCTAGTGGGCTCCATCATTGCGGGAATTATTTTTGACAAGATGACAGGGGAGAGGACGTATTGCGTGTCGATTTCCGTCCTGGCTGTGGGCGTCGTTGTCGCCGTCGTTCCTTGGTGCTCGATTTATGAACTGATGGTGGGCATCCATGTGTTGAAAGGGATTGTAGGGGGTGGACTAGACACAAGTAAGTAATGATTCTATGATTAGTCAGTCATCTAGTATGTGTTTTAAATTTTATATTCAACTCGTACTTCATCCAGAAATTCTTTTTTGAAACATGACGAGTGCGTTCGAGACTGCTGTTCCCATTGCTCTCATGTTCAGTTTTTAGAGTCACAAATGATAACGTGTGTACGAAGTTAAGAGCATGTTCTTGTTCTTTTACAACACCTACCTACAGAGGTGGTGTGAGTTCTTCTACCTTGAACCCATTCTTATGATACGTACTCAACATTCTGGATAGCCAGGAATTTGTGTGAAGATACAGCTGTCTTGAATGCACTCATTTTAAGTAAGATACTTTCCATTGTTCTCCTGATAACGGTAACTGTTTCTTATTGATTAGAATGATTTTCATGATTATTTTTATAAGCATATGTACACATGTACATGTGAGTGAAACTTGCAGAAGTTTGGNAATTTTCATGATTATTTTTAAAAACATAAGTACACAAGTACATGTGAGTGAAACTTGCAGAAGTTTGGTGCTAACAATGGTTATGGTTCACTTGTTTTTAGCGGGCAATGCTCTCCTGTTGCGTCTGTGGGGAGCGAATGGAAAATCCTTCATGCAGAGCATTCATTTTGCCTTCGCGATCGGGGGAACAATCTCGCCTTTCGTCACCGCCCCTTTCCTTGCCCCCGATGAGAGTCCACCCACAGGTGTACCTGGAAATACCAATATAACCAATAGTTCTAGTGGAAGCAACCTGACACAGTGGAACACCACCACCACATTGGAGGAATCCATGCTGTATGTTCCTTTTTCAATAGCAAGCTTCCTCGCGCTGACAGCCAGTATTCCTTTGTTTGTGATGGCCTGCACCTCCAAAAGACCGCCCGACTCCAAGCCGAAGGATGACGAAGACCAAGACGTAGACAAGGAAAGAAACATTCAGAAGTTGTCCCTGGGGATGAAGGTCCTTGTACTGGTCATATTGATGATCTTTCTGGGCCTATACTGCGCCATGGAAGATGGCTTCAATAGTTTNAGTAATGGTCATATTGATGGTCTTTCTGGGCCTAGACTGCGCCATGGAAGATGGCTTCAATAGTTTTCTAGCGACTTTTTGTGTAAACGAGTTGAAGTGGACCAAATATGTTGCCTCTGTGGCTACAGCCTTATACTGGGCCAGTTTCACGGGTGGGCGGTTTCTCGGCATTTTCCTGGCTAACGTTTTCAAGGCCATTAAACTGATTTTTATCCTCTGCACGTTACTGTTTTTCGGATTCCTAGGATTCTTCCTGACCGCACACTTCAAAATATACGAAGGAATTTGGATTTCCACGGCATTAGTGGGATCATCGATGTCCATGATCTTCCCTTTGATATTTTCATGGACCGAGGAATCAATTCTTCCAGTTACGGGATTCGTGTCCTCCTTATTTCTTATTGCGGCGTCTGCGGGATCCATGGTGAATCCCATTATACTTGGGTATTTGATGGATAAATCCACGTCCATGTGGTTTGCCTACATTATGCTGGGGGAGTCGGTTTTATTTATTATGATTCTATTCCTGGTGTGGACTATAGCCAGTAGAATTAAACTCCCAAAGAACACATTCAGAGAAGTGGAAATTGAAATCCGATCAGAAAACGTGGACGACCTTGAGCTCAGAAGTATCATTGCTGAAAGCGAGGTCCACGAAGACCGTCTGTAAAAGAGAAAATTCACATCCAATATTTTGGGATGGTTTTTTTTTTCTTCTGTTGTTTATGGCACTAATTATTATAGCACTAATCATTTTTGCATTGACATTCATTTTCATAAGTGACGATAATGTGCTACTGTACATATTATGATATATTAGATTCCAAAATTTCTTGTTAATGATTTTTTTTTCACATATTTTTTTTAATACCAAGATTGCTTGTAAGAAGAGTCGTTAGCTTGAGAGCTGTTGTAATGCATGCTTTTTATTTCTGTCTAGATCCTGTCAAGTACTATTTTAAAAGTTGTGATATTAGAATATTAGTTAAAATTACATTTTTTGTCTCTATGTACCCTGATTATGAATTTCATAAATGCCGGCAGTTTATGGTGCTTACATGTGCAGGTAAATGCATTAAAATGCATGTTAATATACATTCATAATGTATTATAAATACATATATATTCATATTTGACATCACATAAAATCTATAACTTTGTATATTTTTAGTATTAACAGTATTTTGTTTTCTTCAATAGACACAAATGCAATGCTTTTATCATGAACATCCCCTCCTCCCCCCCCCCCCCATTCCCAAAAGTACCTCTCTTGCTTCTTGCATCAAATCATGTCCAGACCATCGATACTTCCCGGAGTTGCATTGACACATCGACATTGAACCTTGAGGCTGAAGGTCAAATTATTTCTTAAAGTGTTCTCCTTTCTTATATATCTGGTTATATCTTATTGTATATCTTGAGTGTACCAAATATATACATGTATATAATATATAATGTATTTTTTATCTTATGTACACGAATTGTAAATAAAAATTTCAACAATCTGATTAAAGATCAGATCCTTTAATGTCCACTGACAATAGATGATGTCTTGAATCGCTACACAGATGTAAATCAATAAAAAGAACATAATTTAATTTAGTTCTTCTCAATTTCTAAACAACCAAAATTGGCCTTATGAAGTAGGAGAAGACACTCTCCCTTAATGTCTTATCTCTAGTTTTTAAACCACCAGTGACATAGTGGGAATTCTATGAAGATTGGGAAAATATATTTCAGCTTTCTTTTGTTTTTTCAAAAATAGTTTATTTATTTTTTATGTGTTTTTTTGTGATTCAGTAGTTGCATATTGTTCTCGAAGCACTTAATGTCTATAATGCTCTTTGTTGTACAGATTTTGTTTTTGATATTAATCACGTTAATGTTTACCTTTCTTTTTGTAATAATCTGAATTGACCACATCTATAATCACAAACTTATGATTAACATTTTACTTGAAATGCAAAACAAGTATCTTTTTACTCTGTCTCAGTGTAAAAGCTTAGCACGTCCTCGATCAGATAACTGGAGGTTATACAATCTATGCGGGATGTTCTACCGGGTTCTCCACTACGGGATCTCTACACTTACGGCTCTACGGTACGAGTGTTATGTTACTTTAAAGAGATTATTTGGATCAGAACACATCGTTTACCCTACTGGTAAATAGGCCATAGTAACCAGATGGGTACATTGCTTAGTTTGGGGTGGTAGAGGCATTTAAGGATGAATTGCGTCTGTTATTTACTAGAATAATATCTCAGCTTACACCCATTGCACAGGGTTGCGATCGATCGGGATCAATCTAACTGAGTCCATCCTTGCCTTGAACTGAGAAATCATCACACAAAACAAACCACTTAGGAAAAGCGTGGCCTGGCTTCATGAGAGGACAATCTCACCCAGTGGGAATCAAGTCTAGTGGGCCAGAACGATCAAGTTGAGGAGAATTATGGTTTGACAAAGGGAAGGAGAAGAAAAGGAGAGAAAAGGAGGAAGGAAAAAGAAAGAATGACAAGGGAGAGGACGTATTAGCGTGTCGAGTTTCCGTCCTGGGCAGTGGGGCTCGTCGGTAGCAGTCATTAAGGACCCAGTGGTGTTTTCGATTTACATGAAATGATGGAGTGAGGCATCGCATCGTGATTGAAAAGGAGAATAATGCTAGGGGAAGTGAGTGGACCTAAGAGCACAATAAGTAATCGAGTCTATCTCTAGTCAGAAGTCGGCAATTTCTAGGTATGTGTGGTGTTAAAATTTTTCTAGGTCAATCAGGGGTACGGTATCACTCGGACGATGAAATGCTTTTGTGTCTGAGAAACATGAGACGAGTGCGTTCGAAGAACTTGCTGTTTCCCATTTGCTCTGGCATTCAATGATTCAGCTTTATTAACCCGAGTCCAAATGATTAAACGGCTGTGTAGACGAAGTATAAGAAGCATGTTTTTGTTCTTTTGGACAACAATACGCCTACAGAGGTGGTGTGGTTCTTCTACTTGAACCCGCATCTTAATGGATAGTACTCAAGCCATTCGTGGTAGCCGGAATTGTGGTGAAGAAGGACAGCTGTCTTGAATGCACTCAGTTTTTTAAGTAAGATGACTTTCCATTGTATTTCCTGAGTGCGTAACGGGGGTGTTCTTATTGATTAGAATGATTCGTTGTCCATGATTGATTTTGGTTAATAAGCATATGTACGCAACTGGTAGCCATTGTGGAGTGAAGACTCTGCAGACAGTTGTGGTGCTAACAATAGGTTTACTGGGGTTCCCTTTTGAGTTATGTTAATAGGTTACGCACACTGCCTCGCTGCTTTGCGGGTCTGCTCGGGGAGCGAATGGAAAATCCTTCATCTGCAGAGATCGCCGGTCAATATTGCCGGGTTCGCAGGATCAAGGGGACACCAGTCTCTCGCCTTTCGTCACGGGCTCCCTATATCCGCTTGCCCCACATGAGCGTCCACCCAACAGGTGTAAAACTGGAAATACGATATAGATCCAGATTATGCCCTTCCTAAAGTGGATAGCGAAAACCTAAAAACACAGTAGGAAGGGCCCCCAACCAAGCCACAGTTGGAGGAATACCATTGACTGTAATGTTCTCGTTATGTGTCGAATAGCAAGCTTCCTCGCGCTGACAGCCGTATTCCAATGTGTTTGTGATGGCCTATGCACCTCAAGAAAGACGCAAGGAGAACCGACTCCCAGCCGAGGATTGTGACGAAGCGAGAGAGAGTACGCATCAAACGAGAAGAAGATATATTCTCAGAAGAAAGATTGTCCCTGGGGAAGATCGAAGATGCCGATGTACTGTGCGTTATGGCGTTCAAGTAAGGACGGATGGATACTTTCTGGGGGCCTATACTGCGCCCATGGAGAGGATGGCTTCAAATAGTTTTCTAAGCGGGATCTTTTTTTTGTGGTAGAACACGAAGTTTTGAAGTGGAAGGCCAAATAGGTTGCCTCTGTGGCTAACAGCCTTTACTACCTGGGCGAGCCGAAATTCACGGGGTTGGGGGTTCTATCTCGTGCAATTTTTCCTGGCTAACGGGTTCAAGGGCCATTTAAATCTGATTTATTTTATCCACCAGCAACGTTCAAGGTTGTTTTTCGGATTCATCGGAAGGTTCTCCTGACTCGCACACTGTCAAAATATATCGAAGGGTGTTTGGTTTTCCACGGACAGTTAAGGTGGGATCATCGATGGTCCATGAGCGATCTTCTTTGGGTATAATTAAATTATGGGAACACCGAGAGGATATCAATTTCTTACAGTGTACGGGATTTCGTGTCTCCTTATTTCTTAGTTGCGCGGGCGTCATGCGGAGATCCATGGTGGAATCATTAACATGGGTATTTGGATAGGATAAGAATAGCCACGCTCATTAAAAGTATGGGGTGATGCCATGCTGTGGTTTTCTGCACCTACCGGAGACTGAGGGGCACTGGGGGGAGTAAGCCTCACTACTGCCTAATAGTATATTAGTGAAGACGTGAGAGTATCCCAGCGACTCGTGGACTGATAGCCAGTAGGGAACATTTTATAATGGCTTAAGGTCGCACAAAGAACACATTCGAGATAGTGGAAATTGAAAATCCGATCAGGGAAAACCGTGGAACGACCTGTGAGCTCATGATAGTTGGAATCATGCGCATGTGAGGCGTCGAGACAGCGAGGTAACACGAAGAATCTCCTGTTATGTTTCCAATTTACACACGCGAGAAACATTCCCCACATTGCCAAAGATTTTGGATGGGTTATTGTTTTGTTTTCTTCTGTTGATTTATGGCACTAATGTATGTATAGCACATGGAATCATTTTGTTGCATTGACATTGCATTTTCAGTAAGTGGGGACGATATAATGTGCTAGCTGTACATATTTATGGATATATTAGTTCCAAAAAGTTCTTGTTAATGCTGAAGGCTGGGGTTGATATGCAATATATATACAGTTTATTGGGGTTTCTATATCTAAGTATATCTGGTCTATAAGTGAGAATCGATAGCTAAGTGATGTACGCTGTTGTAATGCATAGCTTTTTATTTCTTATAGATCCTGTCAGGAGTTAACTATTTTTACAAAGTTGTGATATAAGAATATTTAGTTAGATTACCATTTTTCACGTCTCTATGACTTCTGCATTAATGAAATTCTTTCATATACAATGCCGGCAGTTTTATTTGTGCTGCGCGTCTACATGTGTCAGATATATATGCATTTAAAAAGTGCCATGTGAGAGACATTAATAATGTATTATATAACTCATATACTATTCATATTTGCCATCACATATAAATCCTATAACTGTGTATATTTTTAGTATAAACAGTAATTTTGTTTTCTTTCAATAGACACAATGCTAATGCTTTTATCATGAACATCCCCTCCTCCCCCCCCCTCCCCATTCCCAAAAGTACCTCTCTTGCTTTTCTTGCACAATCATGTCCAGTACCATCTGACTTCTCCGGAGTTGCATTGACACTGACATTGAACCGTTGAGGCTGAAGGTCCAATTATTTCTTAAAGTGTTCTCCTTCTCTTATTATTATCTGTTATATTCTTTATGTAGTATTGAGTTACCAAATAAATAAAATGTAACTATATATATAATGTATTTTATTTATGTACAGATGTAAATAAAAATTTAACAATCTGATTAAAATAATCACTTTAATCCACTGACATAGATGATGTCTGATCGCTACACAGATGTAATATCAATAAAGAACATAATCTATTTACGTACTTCTTATTTTAATACACCAAATTGGCTTATGATGTAAGAAGACACTCTCCCTTATGTTTTCTCTAGTTTTAAACACCAGTGACATATGGGATTCTATGAAGATGGGAAAATTTTTCAGCTTTCTTTTGTTTCAATGTTTTTTATTTTTTATGTGTTTTTTATCAGTTTGCATTTTTCTCGACTTATGTCTATAATGCTCTTTGTTGTACAGATTTTGTTTTTGATATTAATATCCCGTAATGTTTACCTTTCTTTTTGTAATAATCTGAATTGACCAGCATCTATCAATCCACAACTTATGATTAAGGCATTTTTACTTGAAATGCAAACAAGTATCTTTTGTTACTCTGGTCTCAGTGTAAAAGCTTAATTTAAGTGGAATAATTGTAGTATAAGAAGTAGCCCT
>CAJDSM010060444.1:69-14435 GCA_903981925.1 Ostrea lurida | reverse complement strand
TATATTCCATTTGGCAGGAGACGGTTTTCACAATTAGCCGATTGAGATAGAGGGTTCACAGTGAATGTGAGCGATTAACAGTGTTTACTCATCCTAGGCCTACCACATGATCCTACCTCTCCTATATTCAGGGGTCGATGTTTGACCAGCTCTCAATATTGTATTCTTTATAAGATAAGGAAAGATCACACCTCGCTATCGATCTTCTCTTTTGCAATATGCAGCATTGTAAATTTTTAGAATAAAGTACAGTTTTGGTGCGGCACTTTTCCCTCCGATCTAAGGCATACTTCAATCATACAGAAAACGGCTGGCAGAACTCCAACGTACAATAATTTCTAGTGGGCGGAGCTTAGCTGTACAATAACTTCCAGGATACCGTAATATAACTTCCAACCATAAACATAGAAAGGCAACAGTTTTGTAACATTTATACAGTGATCAAAACGCAAGAAATACCACAAATTAATCGTAATAGATGTTTTCAATAAACACGCATAGATTACTACACTTAGCAGATTTAAAGGAAACGCGCTTATGCTCTCCCTAAATTTTCAATTTAGGTAAATCATCCAATCTTAGAGAAATCAATGGAAAGACGTTTCTTTTATTGGGACAACTTGTATTTTATTTTCAAAAGATTTTTTAAAAAAAGAAAGAAAAGATTTGTGTTATTAAATTCACGTCATTAGATATGACCAACAATAGTAAAGAGCTTTCGGGGGCCCACAACAAGACCCACCCGGGGAATATGTTATATGTGTATCTAAAATACAATGTACTGTGACCAATCTCATTATTTATTTCATATTCAAGTATCATGCATATTTGAAATAACGTAACGCCATCCAATTCAATGTAAAACTCTAAAACTATCTCCATTTCGAACTCACCGATTTTTGTTCCTACGACACGTCGCGTGAATTTTTCAATGCTATTAAGAATATGCATGACACAAGACATTTACAACCGAAATAAATATTTCAAACAACATTACAGGCAAATAAGTTGATGTTACAGAGGGTTTCAGAAGTTTCGTTTACAGTCAACAATCGCATTTTATAGTTGTTATAACGATCTAATGTTTAAACCCAACCTGTCATTGGGTCAAATACTGGATGGCATGTTTTATACCAATTGAGGCCGATTTTTATACACTGATTTTGACTATGAATTACTCCGTTTACCTATCGAGATATGGGGCTGACGGCGAGTATGACCAGTTAACAGGGGGCGTTTACTCATCCTAGGCACCTGCTCATATCTCTGATATCCGCGTTTGCCCTACTTTTAATTATGTATTCATTATATTCACTTTTTTATACCCCCCGCAAACGAAGTTGAGGGGGGGTATATAGGTTTCATCTTGTCTGTCTGTCTGTCCGTTCTAAGTATGTTGTCCACAACTTCTCCTAAACGACTAGCAGGATTTTTATGAAACTTTGTGGAGTGTTAGAATACATAATGGAGATGTGCATATTGTCAGGAATTTTATTTTGGACAATTTATGTAGAAGATATGAACGTTTGGACTTAGGCATTTTTCACCAATGTATGCATTAGTGCGATGTCCACAACTCTTCCTAAACGATAATATACTATATTACCCATTGATTAGACTATCTCTGTTTAGTCTGAGAAAATCTGTTGTGTTCAGTATGTAGTGTGCCCCGCGGGGGGTATTAGTCCCGCAAGGACAGTTCTAGTTATTACTGAAAGACAATGTTCTTCATGAATATTGGTATTTATTAGAGTAATATATTTACAGCGTCAGGCTTAGGGTCTAATCTTAATCATTCTTCTACTGCGAGTGTTGGAACGGCGGCAACAGCTTACTTTAAGCAGAACACAACTGTCCCTAGCACATTGAAAACTACGATTCCATCCTCGAGCTTTGTAGTGCATCAAACAAAACTATTCATGCTTTGGGATCCAATCAGTACAAACAGCTGGAACAGCAGCACCTCTTGCTTCCGACGACAACAAATGTGAAGACCATTCACTACGCTCACAAGTATTGTCTGTAGTGTGTTCATTATTAGAAAATCGAGCCACAAATAAAAATACTCCAGATATAAAATTATCATACCTGGCACCAATTAGAACTTTTTACCCTTCAGTACAGTTTTACCTGATTTGCTTGTTATTTCAGTTGTCTTTATTTCTTATTGCCAGTAATTTATGCTTCAAGTGGATTTTGTTCGACATTGAATTGTAATTTAGAATTTTTTATGTAGCCCTTGCCGAACAATGCCGGACAAACATTTCCAATTGCATCAATATGAAAGGGTGGAGTATGCCACGGCTCCCTGTGCAGAAAGTGTCGTATGACATTCGCGTTTCCCTGACCACTGCAGAGCAACATGTAACCTGTGCACAGGTACATGTAATAGTTATGTATATATACTGATCCAAATGAAACATGATATGTTACATGTAACTTTAAAGGGACAGATTTACCATTTCTGAATTTTCCAAAAAGAAAGTTTTCGCTTTTGATGATCAAAATCTTACTGTGTATTGTGTTGAAAAGTTTCACAAAAAATTTCAAGCTCCTAACCATTTTATGCAACCCGATGCATCTAGCCAACTCACTTGTCAATGTAAAGCAAGATATCAAACAGTGGTCAATCGATCGTAAGTCTAAGCTTATAATACACAAACAATGGAAGAGTTGTGCAATGCGGACGGTTACCCTGGACACACCAGAGTGGGACAATGCCTAGGAGATGTAACATCCCCCTGTGACCGGTCACACCCGCCGTGGGCCCATTGTCTTGAATCAGTGTACCCGTAGTAGTCCGTAGCTGCAAATCAGTGTTATGAAAACCCTACTTAAACAATCGCTGTCTGAACACATCGGACAGGTATTTGACCAAAAATCGCAGGCCATAATGGCACAACTAATCGTTTAACGATCATAAGATATTGCGAAATGCTGCCTTTAAAAGCACTGACAATGTTTTTAAAACTCCTGCAACACAACTTGTCTGTAATTGCCTGCCTTCGATCTAAAACCTGCTCATCTTCAGAACAAGCTCTTGTCATATCGAAATAAGTTGAAGACATTACCATCCCGATAATGCAGGTGATGATGGATTATTGCAAAACGTCCGTTTGTTCAAAATCGTGAGTTGTAAAGTTGCAGTTAATGTCTATGTTAAAAAATAGATTTGAAGAGACATGATAGACTCTTTGGTCCTTTTTTCTGTTCGCAGACTATTGTGATTCAATCAGTGAATAAAACCTTTATCATTGATAGATTAAAACATCGTCAATGATATTGAAATTTCGAAATTAAGAGGCACACCGGCTAGAAATTTCATTCTTATTGCATGTAGGAAAGTTTGATTGAATTTTGCCTCATAAGAATACAAAAGCAGGTCAGTACATGAAGCACCAATTCTGCCCATTGAATTCCACAGAATGTTGAAGACTGATCGCCAAACAGCTACAAATATATTGTCAATGAGGAACTCCACATTTCTTTGATATCAACTTCAGCGAGATACATTGTGTGTAGAATGAGAGTGGAGTTAACCCAAAGTTTAATATATTAGAATGGCTGTTATCACTAGCTATGGATACTTGCCTTTATTCCCCATTTATTAAAAACGAGAAGAACAAGCTGATCTATGATATAAATCATCAAACCGTATGACTTCTTCAACAATTTATACACGACGACATTTGCAATTTTGATTGTATATTTTTATTGACAATTAGTGCCAAAAGGATTGGACCACCAATTTCAAAAAATTTTTGATTGTTATCTTGCCCATTACAATTATTTATTAAAATTTGACATACATTTGGTATTTAACAACAGATACAAGTAAGTGCAAGATAGATTCTCAATACCAATTGTCTTTCAGAGGCGTACATTTTGATAAGAAGCAATTATTAGAAGAAAAAAAATAATGATAGTATTATCACCCCCTCACCACCACCAAAAACAATAAACCCTCGCGCACAGTACCTAAGAAAGATTGAAATAACTTTAAAAAATTTTCCACACTTTGTACATCAGGAGTTCATTTCCCATAACAATAAATGCACGACTCCCAATGATAAAGATTTCGTTAAATTCATAAATAATTGTTTATTAAAACAAGATGTTTAAACAGTAGGATATATTTGTACAACAAAAAAAACACGAGTGACACACAACTTAGCTATTCTACTATTAAAGTTACAAAAAAAATAAGTCAGACGTTTAATAATACCATTATTGTTAATTAACTTGTGGCATTATATTATATAAATCCAATAATCCCAAATGAAAAACATATCTTGGATAGTTTTATAAACCCAGTTGCTTGCATACATTTTTAAAAAGGTTAATGAAGTTGCTTCCCTTGTCTGAATACTATGATTTGATACCTTCCAAATGTTCGGCCCAGTTGTCAGAATAAAGCTTTAATAAATAATCCAACCTGCATTTTTCAGGTAATGAAGTAATTATAGAATTTCGAGTAAGCATAACCCAGAAATGTAGCTATCTAAGTATTTTGTGCAATATGTTTGTAGGATAAAGAGGAACTTTACTATGTATCTTGTACCATTAGTTATTTCAGGATACTTATATTTCCAACTTTTAAAGGTTCCCAGCTGTTTCTAAACCTAATGAATTTTAGAAAGCAATAGTTAAGACCAATATTAATTGCTACTGCCATATAGTTGAACCTTTTTTATCGTAAATTTGTTCTATTTCCGCTGGTTGCACACAAGACCGATACTTGAACAGCAGAATTTCAAAACATTTTCTTATGTTGTAAATATAATGAAATATTTTAACCCCCATCAAACTTCCAATATTTCGTTAGGCAATATTTCATCATCACCTGCATATGGTGTGTATGTCTCTTCAACTATTTTTTAATAACGCAGAGCTGTTTTGCATTGATCAGTTTTTTAAATCGAACGACAGGCTGAGTTGTTAGTTGCAGGGGGTTTCACTAGTCACGTTTAAAATGGCAGGTATTTCGTAGATCTTTCTATAGTGCCAGACGATGTTAGTGTTAGTAGTGATCTGTCATTTGGACAATTGCTGTCTGAAAGTGCTTTCTATATGTCAATTTCGTAGCCGTTTCTTTCAATACACTGAATATTTGTCTACGACGATGGCTACAGTTGTATCTTGATCAAGACAATGGGATCACGCAGGTGTTGACCGGGTCAACAGGGGTGTTGAACTCCTGCCTAGAGGGACCTGATTAGGCCCGTCTGTGTGTCCAGGGATCCGTGTCATTCGCCCAACTCTGTTTTTTTCCCTGTTTTGTATTCCGTTGGGACCTTAAGAGATTGTCCACTGTTGTTTATTTCTTTCTTTTCAAAACATTAAGATAAAAATCCTGACACAGTAAATTCTTAAGTTTTTTTAAAGCAATTCCTCACGAATAAATTTTTTTTTACATTAAAGGAGCACAGTGGGGAAAAGTAACCATTGATATTTAGTGATGAGCGCGCGTGCGTCAAAAATTCTCTCTGGTTCTAAGCAAACAGTTACTAGAAGGGATAAGGAGTAACGCCATCATAGAGCACATGAATTCAACAATATCTTAGTAAGTCTTTGAGATAAATACAAGAACATGTGGTGCAAATTCCCGATGATGGTGACAATAAATAAACCGTATTAAAATCGTTTATTAATTTCGAGGAACATAGCAAAAATGAAACAGCGTTAAGCAAATAAACCAACATGAAGACACTTGCTCGAAAAAATATCATAGGTCTTTTAAAATGATGAGGGAGCGAGGAATATATATAGTACACAGTTAGTTTTAAAATAGCTCTGAAGACTATTTGGACAAATTATAAAACCGACGGGAGTGACTGACTGGCGGTATATTGTGATAATACTTGACGCATTTGACATAGATACAAGAAAAGTATATTGATTCTAGACTGAGTATTTGAACTAACAGAAAACAAATTCATCGTGCGGAGAGAAAAATAAATCATATCGAGGAAAACTTCAACTTGAATATTTTTTCCATTGGATGAATAAACTTTGTACACCGGGTATCTCAATGCAGTAAATGCTATATGAATATCAAGAATTACTTGCTAATGTGCTGCGATGCTTTATTGTGCTTATTACAATAGGCTAAGGGATCCAACAGTTATGTAGCTTATTATTTACAGTGCATCGAAAGTGATATTTTTAAGTTCCTTTCTTGTAATTTATAAATGAAATATTTATAGAATATATTTCGGTCACATATTCTCAAAACATATCACCATGACCATCCCACAATCTTACAGCGAAAGTAAGTGCAGTCAATCTAATTATTGCCTATGATTTCTAAGTACCTTATCTATTTGTACTCAATTTAGAAGGGATAGACATTCCAATTGAGTCACTAGTATGACCTCTTTGCCCAAAAGAATGCCTTGTGTCAAGTTTAATGCTAAATAGTTCTTGAGAAGAAATAAAAGAAAGAAAACACAGTTGTATTTCAGATGAGTTAATTTGAGTACTTGATGTAATTTATCCTACAAGCTTGAATCTCTTAGCTGAAAACGGCATGGAATAAAATAGACGAATGTAAAGATAACTGGAAAGCGACCCTAGGCCACAAACACAAAAACAAAATGTTTATCATTGAAAAAACGTTTCAAAACATATCCATTTGATTGTATGACTGACAGTACAGTTCACTTTGTCACGTTTTAAAGTAGAACATATACATCTTTTTAGAAAACCCTACACGATAAGTTGTTCAGTAAATTACCCTGTTATCTAACGCAAAGCAACTGTTTTTGCGTTTATACGTACATAGCAGACTTGATACACACTCTAGATCTGTGGAGACTCGAATTCAATAAATGTGATCCTGCTGGATACACGAGCGTCTCAGTGTCCGTGAGGCACGCAGTATCCAATTGTCCTTCGTGTGTGAAACAATGTATTTGGTCCATGCGCTGCACCGTCGCATCTACAGAACCTATTGTTTGAAGAGTCTAGCTATATGCTATGATATCAGTAGTCAATTCTATCAACCCTGAATGATTGAGAATCGTCAGCTGGCAGCTCCTAGAATATCTCTATAAATAACCCATTTTAATCGACATCTCTCTGCTTTCCGCCGTTTGTAACGCTTGAGTAGAGACTCGATACGATATAGATAAGGTTCAGTGTGTGCGATATCCTTCTACTATCTCACACAATTTCATAAATTGGTTACAGTAAAATTTTATCATACCTGTTGTAGATCTTCACATTGTTGTGGTTCGGTGCCACGATGTCTGTCATACTTAATGTTTCTGTTACCATTGAATCGCGATGCCCCGTGACATCTATCTCGTGAGACTATATCACGAATGCGCATACAGTTTGATCTCGAAGTCTCCTTCAGATGTGTGTGAGTGCGCGTTTTAGACATTGCAAGAAGCCTGTGTCTTGTCGGTGTTAGAGTGCTTTGGAAATACAAGATTGCTACTACGTGTCGGAACGATAACGTCTCACGGTCATGCCTTCAACACGCCTGCTGTAGCCTAGCTTTTATCTGCCACCTGTCTAAAAAGATATTCTACATATAATAGTGGTGACGCCATTACTGATGACGTGACATACGATGAGTCCCCGCACCATCTGAAATAGACTGGCAATGATGGTGATTCAAACGTTTTTTCACAATATGATAATATTTTCTGTCTTTTGTTTTTTAGATTCGCTTTCCAGTTAGCGTTTCATTCGTCATTTGTATTCCATCTTTTCGCTAGATTCAAGGCTTGTAGAAAATAGTGGATCATACTTAACGTCATCTAAGGATAACTTTGGTGTGTCTTCTTTTATTTGCTTCTCCCGAATTATTTTACATTAAACTAGAACACAAGCCATCTTGGGAAGGTATACTATGTGATCAATTGGAATGTCATATCCCTCTAAAGAAGTTAATTATTCCTATTAAGTAATGAATCAGGCAATATTAACTTTGCACTACGTTTCGCTGTTAGTATGTTGGTTGGTCAATTGGTTGATTATGTTTCTGAAAATGTACCGAAATAATTCTATACATATTACCTATCATTGTAGAACAATTTCAAGAAAGAACTTAAAATATGACACCCTATTACGATGCAATGTAAACTAATAAGCAATAACTTTGGTCCCCCGTGCCATAATTTGTAAATGCACAATAAACCACAAGCAGCACATTAGCAAGTAAGTTTCTGTATTCATAAGAATTTACATGCTTGCGAATAACCCGGGTGGTATAAAGATTATTATTCATCAACTTGAAAAAGAATACAAGTTGCAAGTTTTACCTCGATATTGATTAATTTTTCTCTTTGAGATAATTTCGTTTTCTGTAGATTCAAAACCTTCTAAATCATATATTTTCATGCATACTTATGTCAAAATGCATCAAGTATTATAGACATACATACCCCCAGTCAGTCACTCCCTCGTTGTTATAATTTGTCAAGATATCTTCCAGAGCTATCTTTAAATACTGTGTATATTATATATTCTCCCTGCCCTCACATTGAAAGACGTATTCGTTTATTATTTTGGACAAGTGCCCATGTGTTATGCCACGCTTACATTTTCGTATATGTTCAAATACGAGTTTTAATACGTTTATTTATTTATCAACCATTCACCTGGGAATTCCAACAGATGATTACTTCAAAAGACTACAAAGATATTGTGAATCATGTGCCTGTCTTAGCTATCGTGGTTCTTTTCAACTTCTGAGTAACTGTTTGTCGAAGTCAGAGCAGAATTTTTTTGAACGATTGATTCCACTAATAAAAAATATGAATTGTTTACTTTCCCAATTCGTTTAATGTACTAAATAAAGTTATCTGAGGATTGTTTAAAAAAATAAGATCTTTACTGCTGTCAAGAGATTTTCTTATCTTAATATGAGATTTGAAAAGACAAAGGAATAACGAACAGTATGACCCAATCTTATAAGTCTCCAAAACGGAAAACAAAACCAGAGGAAAAAAACAAGAGTTGGGCAAACACGGATCCCTGGACACAACCAGTAGTGTATCAAGTCCCAGGAGAGTAAACACCCCGTTGACCGGTACACACCTGCCGTGATCCCACTTTGTCTTAGCAGAAAAATAGCAAGTCTGGTAGTCAAATCAGGTGTATTGATAAAACGCTTAACATTATGCTTGAAAGACTTTCAGACATGCAATTGTCCAATGACAGATCATACTAACAAAGCCTAAATCGTTCTAACGGACTAATTAGAATCTTACGAAAAGCTGCCTCTGTTAAACGTGACTATTGAAACCCCTGCACACAACAACTCAGCCTGTCTCCGATTTAAAAACTGATCATATGCAATAACAGCTTCTGCGTATTCAAATACTAGGTTTGAGAACATCACACCACCTATGCAGGTGATTTTATTGGAATTTTTGGGGAAGATAAAATTTCTTATATTGCTACCATAAATATCGGAAGTTGATGGAGGGGTTAAAATTTCTTCCATTTATAGATCCACTTATTGAATACGCTGTTCAAGTATGTCTGTGTGCACAAGACGAAATCAGAAAATTAGAAACAAAGCTTTCAAACATAATATATGCAGCTAGAATATCTTAACATTTGTCTAAATATTGCTTCAAAAATATTTCATTATGTTTAGAAAAGCCTGGGAACCTTTAAAGTTAGGAAATTATTAGAGCTATCCTGTATTACTGGTACAAGATACATAGTACATTTAGTTCCTCATTTATCTTTACTAAAACATATTCCACAATAATATTAGTATAGCACATAGTTTCGGGGTAATGTACTGAAAATTCTATGACAAAATGATTCATCTACCATAAATGCTAGGTTGAATATGTAATAAGCCTTTTATTTCTGACACCTGCCAAACATTGAATAATACATAGTATTCAAGAGTGGAAGCAACTTCATTAACTCTCCTTATTTAACATATATGTTTGCCAAAGCACTGTTGTGAAAAACCTCGCAAGATAATTTTCAATTTGGATAAGATTTTGTCCATAGTGAATGCACACAAAGTTAATATACAATAATGGTATTTTAACTGCATGACTTATTTTTTTGTATACTGATATTGAACAACTCCCAGTGTCTCATGATTGCGTGTGTGTAACAAATATTACTACTGTTAGCCACATTAAAAATGTTTAATAAACAAAATTATTATCATTTAACGAAATAATATCATTATGTGCACTTTTTGTTTATGGGGAATGAATCTTCTGATGTACAAACGTGTCAGAAAGATTTATTTTTACCATGTCTGTTCAATCTTTTTACTTAGATTAATTTGTTATCGAGTTGGTTTTTTTTTGTTAGCTGTGGTGAGGGTGATAATGTTACTATCTTATTTTTTTCTTCTATACATTGTTGTGACGTAGACTCTTGATAAACCAAGTATGGTATATGAATACATAATATGCGATCTAAGTTTGTTTTGTTGTTTAATACTCATATAGATGATGTAATGGTCAAATTTATTAATAAGTTGTAATGGGATGAACATCACAAATTTTTGATTGTGTCCATCCAACTTATGGACACTATTGTCAGATAAATAAATCAAAATTCAATCGTCGAAATGTTGAGAAGTCTATACGGTTGATAGACACTCTTACTATCAACTTAGACAACTCTGTCTCTCTTCTTTTTACAAAATGGGAATAAGGAAGTATCCATAGCTAGTGAAGCCATTCTAATAATACTTTGTTAAAACTCTCACTCTCATTCTAACTGAGCAAGTAACTCTGAAGTTGATATCAAAAGCATGCTTGGAGAATCCTCATGATCAAAAATTATTTTGTTGTTGGCGCTCAGGTCTTCCATGACATTCTGTGCGCAATTACTCTCAATAGGATAGAATTGTGCTTCATTAGCAGAATACTGATCCGACTTGCAAAAAATTCTGTTATCTTGATGGCTCAAAAGATTGCATCACAACTTCCTACATGTAAATTATAACGTAGAAAATTTCCTAGCGGGTTGGCCTGTTTTTATTCGACGAAATTATTAATTTAATTGACGCGGTTATTCTAATCTAACATCATGTAATGAATTTTCAATTCATGATGTACGAATCAATTACTTTCAGCGGAACTAGAAATAAAGGCACCCAAAGGATCTTCCATGTCTCCTCTGCATATCTTTCGTCGATATTTTTTGAACATACATTTAAACTGGCAAATTCCAACAACTACAAATTCATATTATGACAAACTAGGTGGAAAGTATCATTCCATAATCCATTCAACACCTTGCATTTAGTGGTAAGATAATAGATATCATCAACATACATTTCACGTTATGCAGAGCATGTTCTGAGTAATATGAAGAGGTTTAGGAAGAGGAAGTTGAGAACTTACTTAGGTACTCAAAGACATTGTTGTTGCACGTAGTTTTAATCAGTCAGGCTGACATTAAAGCAGCATTTCGCAAATTCATGATCGTTAAACGATTTAGTTGCATTATGGCCTGCCATCTTGGTCAATAACTGTGCCGTATGTGATATGGTCACAGCGACTTTTAAGGGCGTTTTCCTATACATGATTTGTCTACGGTAACTATACGTGTAAGACCTTAGATCAATGACAATGGGCCCACGGCGGCGTGTGACGGCAACAGGGGATGCTTATCTTCGTAGGCATCTGATCCGCACCTATAGTGGTGTGCCCAAGGGTGTAGTGATTGCAAACTCTTCTTTGGGTGTATATCATCTTAGACTTACGTAATTACGTACCACTGTTTGATATCTTTTGCATCTTTACATATAGAAAAACAGTGCAGTATGGCAGCCAATGCACGCGTGGTTAATAATATGTAAGAAGCTTGAAAGATTTTGTGAAACTATTTCCAAAAACGCAATAAACACAGTAGAGTGATCATCAATAGCGGAAAATACTGCTTTTGTTTTGTTGGAAAAATCGAGAAATGATAAATTGGTCTCCATTTAAGCATGTAACTATCATTGTTCAGATTTGCGATCTATATATACGATTACATAACTTGTACTGTGCACAGGTACAATGTGCTCGACAGTAGGAACGCGATGTCGATACTGGACACTATTCTGCAGGGAGGCGTGCATACTGAATTTCTATGATTCGAACATTTTCATAATTTGCCTTGAACTGTTTTCGCAATGATCTAAGGGGCCTAAAATAAAATTTTAAAATAACATTCATATATTCCAAAACCAAGTTGACAATACACATATCTGGCATAAGATAATAGACAATAAATATATGCAGTAAGTCAGGTAGATAATTATCTGTATCGTTAGGCACAGGTTAGAAATTCTAATTACATATATAAATTCTTCTGGATATTTTTTTTTGCCGATATCTGTTATTAATAAGAAACTAAACAATTATACTCTGTGAGACGTTATGATTGTCTTCCATTTGTTGTCGTTCCTGGCAAGAAGAGGATCGCTGCTTTCTCCGCTTTGTATGATCTGGATCCTCAATAGCGTGCTGTTGATTTGTGCTACCTCAACTTCTAGAGTATGATGGAATGTCTAGTTTGATATTCTGCAGTGGCTGTTGTCTAGAGTGTGTGTCTGCTTAAAGTATATGCTGGTTGCCTCGCCTTTCGCGGTTCAACCACACTTCTAGCCAGTCAGCAGCATCTTCAAGATTAGACAGCATCTTATTGCCTCTAATTGAGCTGACGCTGTAAAATATATATGCTACAATACAAAACAACTAATGCTTTGTTCATGAAGAAACCATTTCTTTCCTCAGTAATTACTAGACTGTCCCTTGCAGGGACACTCTGAGGGACACAGTACATACTGAAACAGCAACAGATTTCTTCAGAGTACTAAACAGAGATAGTCATAATCAGATGGTAATTAGATATTAGCGTTAGGAGATAGTTGTGGACATCGCACTAATGCATATCATTGGTGAAAATGCCTAAGTCCTAAACGTTCATAAGTCGTCTCTACAATCAAATAAGATTCCTACAAATAGAATTCCATATCACATTCTCATTATGTATTGCTACACTCACAAAGTTCATAAAAAATTCTCTGCTAAGTCGTTTAGGAGAAGTTGTGGACAACATATGTAAACGGACAGACAGCACAGGACAAGATAAACCTATATACCCCCCTCAACTTCGTTTGCGGGGGGTATAAAAAGTGTAAAATTCAATGAATACATAATTAAAAGTAAGGCAACCGGAGTATAGAGATATGAGGCAGGAGCCTAGGATGAGTAAAGCACCCCTGTTAACTGGTCAATAACTCGCCGTCAGCCCCATATCTCGATAGGTAAACGGAGTAATTCATAAGTCAAATAGTGTATAAGAAAATCGGCCTCATATTGGTATAAAACATTGCCATCCAGTATTTGACCCAAGGACACGGTTGGGTTTAAAACATTTAGATCGTTATAACAACTAATAATAACAATGCGATTAGTTCGTGTGACTGACTGTAAACAAACTTCTGAAACCCTCTGTAACATCAAACTTATTTGCCTGTTAATGTTGTTGAAATATGTGATTTTTGTAAATGTCTTGTGTCATGCATATTCTTTAATAGCATTGAAAAATTCACGCCGCGACGTGTCGTAGGAAAAAAAATCGGTGAGTTCGAAATGGAGATAGTTATTAGAGTTTACATATGAGAATTGGATGGCGTTACGTTTATTCTTCAATATAGCATATACTTGAATATGAAATAAATAATGAGATATGGTCACAGTACATGTGATTTTAGATACACAATAAAACATATTCCCCGGGTGGGTCTTGTTGTGGGCCCCCGAAAGCTCTTTACTATTGTTGGTCATATCTAATGACGTGAATTTAATAAACACAAATCTTTTCTTTCTTTTTAAAAAATCTTTTAAAAAATATACAAAGTCTGTCCCAATAAAAGAAACGTCTTTCCATGATTTCTCTAAGTATTTGGAGATTTACCTAAATTGAAATTTAGGGAAGATAGACGCGTTCTTTAAATCTGCTAAGTTAGTAATCTATGCGTGTTATTGAAACACATCTATACGATTAATTTGTGGTACTTCTCTTGCGTTTTGATCACTAGTATAAATGTTACAAAACTGTTTGCTCTTTCTATGTTTATCGTTGGAAGTTATATGAACGCATCTGGAAGTTAATTGTACAGCAACTCTCCGCCCACTAGAAATTATTGTACGTTTGAGTTCTGCCAGCCGTTTCTTCGTATGATTAAGTATGCCTTAGATCGGAGGGAAAAGTGCCTGATCAAAACTGTACTTTATTCTAAATATTTAACGATAGCTAGCATATTGCATAAAGAGGAAAGATACGAAGGTGTGATAGTTCCTTATTTTATTAGAGATACAAATATTTTGAAATGCTCGCGTACAACATCGACCCCTGAATATAGATAGAGA
>CAJDSM010060441.1:659-13393 GCA_903981925.1 Ostrea lurida | reverse complement strand
GTCCCTAAAAGTAACAGCATTCTGATAAGTCATATCTAATTTGCAATCGGACGTAAACTGAACTGCAGGTTGAGAAAGATTTGGAAGGTGCCTAGCTCTAATGTATCTCCGACCCTAACCTGCGCTGGCCCGATTCCCAGCATAACAAACTTAGGCTGCCGATTATACATGTTTGAAATGTAGGAGGGACATGTCAATTACTCACAATTTACTGAATGTTCGACGCGATCCGTCCAAGCAATTAGGGTGTTAATCCCCAAACTAATCATCCAAGAGATCAAAGTGTCTCATTAACTAAATACCATAACAGGAGAACATTGTTACAGCATATTGCAAAATAAAGGGCGTCTGTTCTAAACAAATTGAGTTGATATTTAACCCTACCTTTAATACCGCCCCTACATCTAAACAGATGAGTCTGATTACTCCAGCCTACACCTTTTCTCATCTGCTGTCGTAAAAATTCTTTTTTTATTTCACCGTTTCCTCCTATCCTTATCCCTCCGCTGGGCACTTGCATCGATTTGCACGGGAAAACACCTTGCCCCGCTATTCTCCCTTAAGAATAATTCAAAAGCGTACTACTTCAACTCACTTAAACCAGAGTGAGAATTCCTACGCTATCAAAGCGCCCTTCACCCTATATTAGCCCTACCTCCACCTATAACCTAGTTTCGCTATGTATAACCAAATGCAAAAACAAGTCCCACTTAAGTCGTAAGTTCTAGTAATATTTATCAACCGAGCGACTTCTATCTGTGTGTATAATCTTTCCTCACGGATCACACCGCAAGGCCAAGTTACGGGTTAGTCTAAATTCAGTACATCATCTTCAAAGCAGATTTCTTTTTCATACACCTGGCAGTCATCCATTTAAAGAATATAAAATCTTGCATTTCTGATAATTGGATCATGACTAGTTTCTTGCTTTTCAAGAGATACGATTCGAGAATGAAACTACACAAACGTGTGTCAGATTCTTTAACTCTGCCCCTCCACATAGCATACACTCTTATCTCTTCCTCACTCTGAACCCTCATAGTACCTGGCAACATAAATTTCTAACTAGATCGTTGCATCCAATACTAGACAGCTCTAACAGTTCTATCTGCCACCTCTATGAGCGCTCTTATTTCTACTCTTCCCATCTGACCCTCTATTTCTCCTAAATGTTTACCTAGAAGAGGCTAATTAATTTATCAACCGCTCAAATTTCGCATCAATGACCATTGTCTATTCACATGTGTGTTCTGTACCACTAAACCATCGTTTCATAGCTTGACATGACACGTTTCCTCCTATTTAAGGTGTCAACCAACTCATTTTTCACAACAAAGGTTGTTTCCCGATCTACTTACTCTTACAGTTCCAAGAGAATATTAATTTCAAGGTTTTCCAATCATCCTTTACTCCATTATATATAACTGAGACGGTCTCGATAAATATGGCCAAAATAATCAGTCTGGTATCATTTTAGCACACAATTTAATGAGTAACATCCTCACGTTTCACCCAACTCTGACTTCACGACAGTTCTGACGAATACTGTACTTAATCTATAAATCCATGTAAACCATTTAATCCTTATTATTTCTGCTCGTTATTCTTAATAAATTTTCTCATGTAAAAACTTTACCTTAAAAATTAATTTACGCCTCTGGCCCTATTAGTATACACAATTGACTTGGTAATACCTAATTGTTTGCTAGAGTTGTAAAATTTGGTCCGTAACAGTCTCGAGAATATGAAGTAGTGTAAAACAAATTGATCGTATGTCAACTTTATCCCTACAATATACATAAAGCTTTGCTCCAACTTATGCTTATGATAGGGGTTGTTGAAACTGTTCTTGACTCTACTATGGCTGGCTGGTTATACCCAGTTTGCTTGTTAGTCATAACGCCTCATTCTGTGAGAATTATTCTGTCGAGCTGGAATAATATCAACAAAGTTCGGATTAAGAGCACGTATACTGCGGGGACTTCAAGAACTTCATAAGGCCGTGTCATCACCCACATAACTCGGCGGCTGTGATCAGCTACTTCCGCTAACGAGCAGGCAAGAGTGAGATCTTGTTAATTTTCGTGCCAACAGCCTACGCTGATGAGCAGCCCAGCGCCTGTATATTCGTTTTATGTTCAGGTCCCACCTACATTCGAGGGACCTCTTTATGTAGGCTACTGCCATTCAGTTCGCCTGCTTTATAAACAGGTACTAACACCAGTGGTACCTAATATAGAGGACAGCAAATATGTAAACCCACAGTAGTCCCCTATGGAGGTGAGCTAAAACAACGCATAGTTACGCTAAAATGAAAGACAGAAAAAAGTGAGAAGCGCGAGAAGCGTCACTATGAAAACACGTCGCAAGGATCGATTCCAATCCATGTTCGCTGTGAATTGATAGTTTTGGCGCCACACAATTCCACAGGATGTCGATACGAACTAATTACAGTTAAATGTGATATTAGGTCCGGTTATTCAATAAATGGAATCACATAAATCTGATGAAACTATTGATTATAGTAGGATTAATCTTTTTTCTAAAATCAGAAATATTGTTAAGAGATATCTTTTCATGTAAATCATAATCCACACAATAAATTCTTATCCTTCTCTCCATTTCAGTGTTTAATGGTGAGAGGTCCCAAACGGGGCATAATTCCAAGTCCCAGAAAAAATTGAATCGAAGCCGCCGTGTCAAATAATTCGCCACTTAACACAGAGTATGGCTGCTACTACATCACAGCTACATAACGTTGTCACACGAAAAATCCTTGTGTCTGAAGCAAGTTTCAGAGGAGTCGCCCCAAGCTGACAAATACACACTTGTAATGGTTCAATAGACTAAATATTTAATGTGTTGGGCGATATATCTTCTGATTCAAAAGGGGGCAGTAAATTTCCGGGCAGAAACAAAACATTGAAATCGAATTATCCTATTGTGTATATGCGCACTTCCCCTGCCCATACTAGTATACGGTCTTTCGCTTTCACTTCATCACTACAAGCTTTCACGTAATAATCTCTGTTCATGTCTAGGAGGATACTCTATCAGGAAGAGGTGTGGCTAACTAAGACAAGACTGTAATCAACTAGTACATATTTTTTCTATGTTCAAAAGGGGGCATAATTCCCCACCGAAAAAAATTAGGACATTCGAGGTAATTTATCTCTTGGTTATTCCGATTGCGCATCTACAACAGGTATGTTTCTGATCGATACCACTTTACAACTTGCTTAAGTTTTGTTCTACAGCGATAATTTCCCTCTTTCTCTCTTCTCAGTTGTCTCCTGCCTTCTTCTAGGCGCGTGTCACACGGACGTATGCGCCGTTCTGCAACAACTGTTAATCTATTCGATACAAGAGTTTTCTTTAAATTGTGGCCAAATTTTTCCTCAATCCTCGAGCACAAAGTGTGGCAACCCACAAGTTCCGCCAGAAAGAACCTACAAATCTGACAAAGTCCAGGAAGTTTTAGTTCCTGAATAAGTAGAAATGTACAAATCATATGCTGAAATACAACGGTACTATTCGACTGAGCTAAAATGGTGGATTTTCTCTAGGCAATTTCAAACGTTGACACCTACATTACCACGAGCTTCAGCACGATCCCATAGTGCAGAATACGCATGTAATTCGAGTTCGAGCCAGATGAGCGTAATTATTTCTATTGAGAGAGTATGCCAAACCCTCCCTCCCATTTTCCTCTTAGACAAACACCAGAGTTTATCATAAGTAATATTATTATCCATATATAACACGATTATTATCGATATAAGGGAAGCTACTAAGTTATCCTACCCGCAAAAAAAAATTGGAAATCCGGAACATTCTCCTGTGGTATATTGCGTCATACAGTATGACTCCATTGCCTACAATGACTTACTACCATAAGTTTTTCACGGATAATCTGTCCTGAGCCCACCCGTGATCGGCACTATCAGAGGCAGAATTCACCGCGGCTTGCACACAACCTTACGTTATCACGATTGTAGACACTCATTAAAGCTGTTTTAAATGTGAGCCAATAATTCATGTAGAGATATTACAAGAGGAGCGACAAATAGTATTTTCTCCATCTTCCTTTCATCACATCCAGTCATTAAGAGCTATTGAAAGCCAGAGTCAAAAAAAATAGTAATCGTATACTATATGTTATTGTAAACTTATCCAAATTCTGATCATGTGTTTAACGCAAAGATCTTATAACACCCTTAGCGGAAAGTAGTAAATCTACCTCGAGCGAATACATCTGCACGATGAGTGTTGACGTACATCCGAGAATTGACAGAAGAGGTCGCTTGAGCAATAAATAGAAAACCACAACCAGGATTTTACAAATAAACCCGGAAGCTGATCTTGGACTCACTGAATCCTTTACGGAGACTAGAGCCGCCGTTCGAGAAAACGAGTTGATTACGGCTGCCTCACCGGCCGCAAACTTCGCCGAAATATGAGGAGTGAAATATAGTCCAAATCTTAACATAAGTGTGTGATACATCCATAGTAACTCCGTACTGGAATGAACCAATGATATCGCATGATGTTCCATTCGAGAGAGCTGTATTCATTGGCCAACCATCAAACACTCTAGATTTTCCACTATCCAACAAATAGACAACTTTAATTCTAGATTTACTACAACATAAAGACTGGCAGCTGTACGAAATCGCACAATAATGAACTGTATAAGCAAGGCCTTCATTTAAGTAGCTCATTACATTTTGAGGCAATGATATCAATGTGCCAATTTCACACCATACATTTCACGCAGTAAGTCTGTAAAACAGTTTAAGAAACAGGAATGAAGCATTCCATAATCATCTACACAGCCTCATATTAGTTAAGCTTGAAACTGGATCGAACACATCTCTAACAGCATCTCATACTTATAAGTTGTATGTAATGAGATCTGATTTAATCCAAAATAATTAATATCCGTACTACTGTTAACAAGGGATGAACGGAGTCACAATAACTAACGTTAATAGTTAAACCTCGACTGCGCATTGACATCACAACATAACTCTATAGTTTTGAATTGTTTGACAGAGTATACTATCTCTTAAATGGTAAACAAATCGTATAGTTTACTAAGGGTTAAGACCGAGGATTGGTACACTGCGGCAAGGAGAAACTTAGAGTTAGATCGACAGTTACTCTGTAACATTTCACACATAATAAGCGTTAATATATGATAACATTTGTAAGGCGACGGAATGATCTCGAAGTTTATCCCTATATAGTAACCGTATATAGTATGCACCATATATCAGACTATGAAACATGTGACAGACTCCAAAGTAGACGGAATATATCAGTCAAATAAGTACCTGATGCAAAGCTGTGATCGGATGTACCAAGACCTTCCTAACATAGACGTACATTAATGCTAGATTACTTAAGAACCTGCCCGAATTCGACGATAGGATCAAATTTCAAATAACGGTAATGTATCAGTTAACCCGCTAGTAACTCGGGCGTAAGCCTAAAACATGCCATGATCGGGGAATGATGATAACTGGATGACATCAGCAAGATAAACTTGAGTCTGTCACTTATTGAGAGAGAGCAAAGCTAGGCAATGCACATATTTCCTTACCAGCAAACATAAAAACGATTATGAGTACTTCGTCTAACAAATGACGGATTGTTACATCCACAATCAAGCGTATTATCGTATCTACAGACAGGAGTGAACATGCGCACACACACTGACTCATATATAAGTGCAATCATTCCCGAGACATGAGAGACGCTTAATCTTTCCCAACTTATTAGGAACACGTAAATATGATTTACTACAAGTTACTGGATGATCGAGTAGACAAATATGACTTATATAGTTTTACTTCTTCGAGTACATACTGTGACAACAGCACAAAATAGACTATTTAGATTTATACTGTTATTTGAGAGTAACTAATGAATCGTGGAAGAGTTTCGCCCATCCCAGAATATAGACAGATAAAACTATCATAGGCTAACTCTTATGAACAGCACATGACAATTCATCAAAAAACTTATTAATAGTTAATAATCACGGTGATCTCAATCCACACAAATACCTAGGCAAATAGCTATTCTACAACAGCAACCACACCTTTTATTAGAAATGGAGCTTTATGTTACCCACAATTTATCAAAGTACACCTACATTCATAGTGTTGACTATCTGCCGAGCATCACTTTCTGAGCAAACACAAAGTAGACTTTAACTAACGATGATTACTCCGCCCGTACTGGATGGACACATCCAATAGTAAACAACTATATAGTTACTCAGACTGGGATGTACAAATCCAAAATAACGTATAGTCCCACATCGCCGGATGAGATTCCCAAATAACTTATATAACTCACAACTAGACATTCCCAAAGGCGATAGATCCCCCTATAGCTCCTTACTACCGCGACATGATTGACACTCTCAGAACTCAACTTTATAGATTTACCTGAACAGGAGTTGATCCTCACATCACACTAGTCAACTATAGTTATATATGACTCAGATGCTCCACACTCCCTGCTCCACAACTCAACTTAATAGAGTTACATGCGTACAGATGATATCCAAATAACTCATTTATACCTCACTGACATCCCACCGGTGTAACAACCCATACCCTAATTCATGTAGGTTACTGACCAGAATGATAATAAACTCAGAATAAACCTTAATAGTTAATATGGACTAGATCGACCATCCCACCAAAATCCAACTTAATAGCTTAGGGGCTATTTGTCTGCACAAGATGATATCCCAAATGTATACATTATACTCACTGACATCCAAATAAACTGTATGAGTTACTGAATGGAACTGACATTTCCAAATACACTCCATAGGTTACTATGTCCCTGACGGATCGCCACATCCAAAATAACCCACTTAACTCACTCGACATCTGCATATATTAACCTATAATAGTATACTCAGCAGTAGAATGACATCCAAATAACTTATAGTTACCTACTGACAGATGATATCCAAATAAAAACTTGATGTTTAGGGATGACACAGACATGAACATCCAAATATACTAATATAGTTCACTGACGGGATGATATCCAAATAAACTTATAGTTATATGACAGAATGCACTATCCACACAACATAACTTAATAGTTACTCCCGAGACTGATTGATAATCCCCCAAACTACACTTATACTCACGGTGACCATTATTCCCTCAACCATAACTTATTAGTTACTGACAGAAACGACATACATCGCAAATGTATACTTATAGTCCTATGCACTGGACTGACAGTCACCAAAATAGCTTATATGTACTTACCTGACGGACTGACCACTACAACTAATATACGTGCATCTGATCGGATGACGATCCAAATACTTATACTCACTTCGATCCAAATAACTTATAGTTTCACTTGACAGATGACATCCAACCCACTAACTATATAGTTCTGCCACAGATGAGTACTGCCAACTATAACGTCTATACGTTATCGCACAGATCGACATCCAAATAACTATATCACCGTCTACTAGACGACAGGTATAAATCCAAAATAACTTATACTAACTGACCATCCCCCAAATAACACTCTATACCATGTTAATCGACAAGAGTGATATCCCATAATAATATCTTATACGTTACTATACGCACAGTATGAACATCCAAATAATTTACTACGTTACTAAGATCGGAGATGATACCTACAAATAAATTAAATACTCACTGACAATCCAAATAAGCTTCAATAGTTTACTGTAGATTGATGAATCCAAAATAACTTATAGTTACTCACTCCACACGGAAACGGTGAACAGAGTTCAAATAACTTATCACTAACCACTAGAATCTGCATAATAACTTATAGTCTTCCACTTCACCGACAGATGACACCAATAACTTATAGTTGATCTGAACAGAGGTATATCCAAATAACTACTCCAGTTAATCGACAGATTGACACTCCAACATAAGACTATAAGTTATCATGACAGATCTGACTATCCAAATGAACTTATAGTTCAATAGACCAGACCTGACATCCAAATAACTATTATAGTACAAACTGACTTAGAACTGATAATTCCAAACTAACTTATACTCACTGACATCAGCAAATACGTTAATACGTTACTGACAGATGATATCCCAATGATACCACTCTTATGTTAACACTAATGACAGCTGACAATCCCACAAAATAATAACGTTTATGCCTATTTTATCCTTGTTGTATCTTTTTCTTCTTTCCCCCGTGGTACCCCTCCCAGAATGATACTCCTCCGTGGTACCATCGAGTACTCCTAACCCACACCGCACCTTTCCTTATAACAAGGGTGTAACAACATACCCAAGGAGGTGGGGCGGGTGGCCATCAAGTGTACATACAGATCGTATCATAAGTGTAACATACAGATGTATTGTACTAAAAAGGTGTACACATAGCAATGTCTCACGTACAAGTGTAACATACGATGTACTCACTCAAGTGTACACATACAGAGTACTCACTACAGTGTACACATAAGAGGTACTCATCCAAAGTGTACACTACAGATGGGGGTACTGGGCACAAGTGTACCATCGAGGTGGGTTCTCACTGACAGTGTGCTACAGATGTATATATAGTGCACATACGTATCTCACTCAAAGTGTCACATGACGGAGATTATCACTAAAGTGTACCATGACAGCAGTACTACAGGGGGCAGGAGAATATAAAAAAATAAACCACCAGATTAAGGACTCACAAAATACACAAATAGTGTACATACGAATGTACCATAAACAAGTGTACACAGACTATGTCTTCACTACATGGGAGGAAATAGTTTCCAACACATTAATCACTACAAATGTACCATAACAGGATGTTTAACTGCACTACAAAGTGGTACACATACAGATGTACTGGCCTCAAGATGTACTCACTATAAAGTGTACATACAGTGGTAACTCACTACTGTGTACACACAGATTTCATACAAAGTGACAGCCCACAGAATGACCCTACCCGCCCTCCGCACCTAATCACGTAGACACAAACAAACAGATATACTCCTCCAAGTGTACACCCCATGATGTACTCACTACAGTTACACATAGAATAATAAATCTTTTTCAAAGTTGTACACATAACAGATTTTTATTTCATACAAGTGGATACTATACATGATGTACTCATATAAAGTGAGTACCACAGATTCCGACTAAAAACACCCCCCTTTTTTTAATGTTGTTTACATACAGATGTACTTTTCACTAAGTGTACAATACAGAGTGTGATCACTACAAGTGTACACATACAGATGTACACTAATAGTGTACACAAACAGAGTATCACTACAAATGTACACAAGACAATGTACCACTCAACAGTACACAGAACGATGTCATCACTAATAGTGTAAACATCAGCTTATCACTACAGTGTACACATATCAGTGTAACTCACTACAAGATGTACTATAAAGTGTCACATACAGATGTACGTCACTCAAGTGTACATAAGATGTATACTCAACTACAAAGTTACACATACAGTGTACTCACTACAAAGTTACACATACAGATGTACTCACTACAGTGTAGCGGACATACAGCATGTACTCACTAACAAAGTTACCATACAGATGTACTCACACAAAGATGTCACATACAGATGTAACTACACTTCTCTTAATGCTTGTCCATACGATGTCTTCAACAAAGGTGTACAATACAGATGTAACTCACACAAAGTGTAACCATCGATATTACTCACTACGAATGTCACATCAGATATGTCACTCATGGTGACACATACAAGCTATCACTACAAACGTGTAACATACAAGTACTCAAAGTGTAACAATCAGAATGTATCACCATTACATGAGTGTATCACATACGATGTACTTACTACAGTACCAACCGATGTACTGCACTACAAGTTACAGCCAACAAAGCAAATTTATCATACAATTGTACACATACAGAGTATGCACTAAAGTACAACATACCGCCCCACAGAATGTCTCACTACAAGATGTACTCATATAAGTGTAAACATCAGATGTAACTCAGCTAAATAGTGTAACAAACGATTCTCCTAAAAGGTACACATACAGATGCTCCACCCCAACTCCAACCTACCACCTCAGTCGTCACCACCCCAAACAGATAACTCCCCCCATCCGATTTTTATTTGGTGTACCGGAAGGGGTGGGACAGATGTGGCCACGTACAGAATGTTAGGACAGTGAGATGAAGGTACTCAGGGTCCAAGTGGGTTACACGGAAGGGCAGAATAAGAATACCCCTCCTACTACAAGTAAAAGTTTTCACAATACCCCACCGACTTCTACTAAATGTATCACCAAGATTACTCATAGTGTCACATACAGATTACTATAAGCTAGTACACATACAGATTATCACTCACCGCCGCGAGCCCCGTACACACTCATCAACACCGCATCCAGCCTTCCCCCACTAATAGTGTACACAAACCAACAGATGTAACTCCAATAACACTACAAGGTCACATAACAATGTACTCACTACAAGTGTACACATCGAGATGTACAACACAATTATAGTGTACACATACAAGATGTATCATCAAAGAGTGTACACATAACAGAGTACTTCACACAAATGTCTACATCCACCCAATAATTGTACTAATTTTTACTAATTTGTTATCACACAAAAAAGAAATTTTTTTTTGTTTACACATACAGAATGTGCACTCAATGTCGCATACAGATGTACTGGGATCTTACTAAAGTTAACACCAGGAACCACTACAAAGTGTCAATACAATGTAGCCACTCCAAAGTGTACACATACAGATGTACTACAAGTTACTTTATAATGGTCATCAGTAGACAGGTGTACTCACTCCAAATGTGTACACATTACGTGTAGTCAAAAAAAACCCAAACACCGAACTCACAAAGTACCACAACCATACAGATGTCTACTACAGTGTACACATACAAAAAGAAAAAAAAATGTACTCCACTACAGTGTAACACAACAGATGTACCTTACTACAAGTTACACTACAGATGTATCTACTAGTGGTACACAAACAGTGTACACTGCCAAAGTGACACATACAGATGTACTCACAAAGTGTACACTCAGATAACGTTCATCTACAAAATGAACACATACAATGTACTCATTACAAAGATGGTACTCACTATAAAGTGTACAGACATACATGTATCATACATAAGTGTACACAGAACGATGTACTGCACTACAGTGTGACACATACGTGATTATCTAATAGTGTACAAACAGATATATCACTCCAGTGTCACATACAAGATGTTACTCACTACAGAAGTGTACCATGGAATACCACTATAAGTGTACACACAGATGTACTCACTCAAAGTGTCATACAGTTACTCCAAGAGTGTATCACATACAGACTCTACTCACTAAAGTGTACATCAATTACTTCACTACAAGTGTACATACAGATGTACTCACTACAAGTGTACCCACCCATGTTCTACTACATAAGTGTACACATACAGATGTACTCATAGCAAAAGTGTACACATACAGATGGTACTCCTACAAAGTGGTAACATACAGATTACTTCAAAGTGTAACAACAGATGTATCACTACAGTGTCACATACAGATGTACTCACTACAAAGATGTACCATACAGTGTCACACAGATGTATCACTTCCAAAGGTACACATACAATTATCACTATCATAGTGTACACATACGACGTACATCACTAATGTACACATAACAGATGTCTCGACTACAGAGGTACCAGATGTCTACAAAGTGTACCAAACAGGATGTTTACGTCACTACAATGTATCACATAACAGATGTATCATGTCAAGTGTAACATACAGATGTACTCACTACAAAGTGTACATAAGATACAGAGTGTACTCTCACTTACAAAAGTGTACACATACAGATATACTCACCTAAGTTACACATACAGATATCTCACTGACAAGTGACACATACGGATGTATATACAAAGTGTACAAGATTAGGATGTTTCAACTAGTGTGAAACAATCAGATGTACTCGCACTACAAAGTGTAACAAATACAGATGTACTCTCATATCACTCCAAAGGTACCATATCAAGTGTACTCACTTATAAAGTAGTCATCATACAGATGTATCAACTAAGTGTACACATTACCAGATTGTTTCACACAAAAGTGTACATAACAGATGTACCCTTCACTCCATAGTGTCACATACAGATGTTACTACATCTACGATGTACACCGATGTGCACTCAGTGTAATTAGCATCTGAAGAAAGACCTATTGTTGGAGAGACAAGTCCGGCAAAGATTACGCCTGTACGACGCTGAGCCAGCGGCCGTCGAGGATTTAGAGCCCGAGGAGGAGGAGGAAGAGGAAGAGGCATTCCCTGGTGAGGTTCTGTTGCCATGGTTACCCATGTAACCATGACTGTAAATGACATTATCAGTTTAATGTTGTTAACAAATTTTAAAGCACCTGTAAACAATGGGTTTTTTTAAAACAATCGGAGTAGTGAAACTAGCTTATAAATAGAATAGTGAAACTAGCCTATAAATAGAATATTCTGATTTAATAGTGAGACTGTAAGATTGTTAGAAACGCATCAAAGTATTGATTACGTAATACAAATAATTTGATTAATATACAAGTAATTTGAAGAACAATATTGTGAATTGAATTTGATTTCTCTATCGGACACACATATTCTGA
>CAJDSM010060440.1:1060-11488 GCA_903981925.1 Ostrea lurida | reverse complement strand
TGGAATGCAATTAAGAGCTGGGCAAAACAACGGGAACCCCTGAATATACCAAAGTGGGAATCAGGTAGCCTAGGAGGAGTAAGCATCCCCTGTCGACCGGGTCACACCTGCCGTGAGCCATCTTATGCGATTTTGACCCCAGGTAAACGGTAATGGAGTAATCGGTAAGGTCCAAGGGACGGGTTTATGAAATAGGTTCGGCTTTCCATCTCGATTCCCGCATGTGAAACCAGGCCTCGTGTGTCTAATAAGTCATAGAATTGTTTTATGATGATCATAAGAACTTTTGACAGTCAATGCTATCCCCTATTTCATAACAGTTCATCATACTGTCAGTGCAAACAACCCGTCGCAGTCATGAACTTTTTTAGAACACTAACCATCTGTTCTATCTATGCACAATATCTTACTGGGTCCTCCTGCGAAAGTATCAGAGGGCTTGGACCTGGACAAAGATTTACTCTATTCTCTCATTAATGTTGGATAAGAGGTACTTACACGACATTTGATTTATTCCGTTTTTTTACTAATATTGAAGCATGGCGGGGGCTAAAACTTTATCTCTCACCCTTACTAAAATGTGCGTGGTCATCTTTCACAAGATGTACCATTCTCTCTTGACGCCTCATGTAGGTATCGAGAATCAGTTGTCGAGGACATATAAATATTGACACATATTTCAGGTGTATGAGATTAGACAAATGATTGTACTTGCATAATATATTGTGCAAAGGCCTTAGTAGTGTATGGAGAATGCTGAATCATGTTTCTCTCAACCCCATTAAATATGTTACATAAAAGTAGTTGTTAGATTGTGCTCTCGCTCTAAATTTGCAACTATATTTATACATGGGTGACGAAGCCACTTTATCGCTTATATTAAACATTCTATGCTTTTCGGTTCTTGAGAAGATGTTTGTTTCATTTAATAATTAATCAGACAAAATTAGTGTAAAGCCATTTTAGTTACTCGCTTCGATTGGAAATCATACTCGGTTTTTAGTTTGTTCGGAAAATTTTGTAGTTTCAGAGATAGTTTTGGGTTTCTATTTCAAGGGTAGATTTATCTCCTCTGCATTTTCGATTAAGATGGGCGAAACCCTTGATGTCTATACGAAAGGGCTATTAGGTTTCACATCATTATGATTTTGTATATCAGGTACAACATAAAAACGTTTTGGTTAATCCACACTCTTTCTTATACTTCCATATAGCGATTAGTGACTCAAATAGTTAAACCAAATGTGGTATATGGCTTCTTTTCAATAATTATCGTGACATCTCGTCTAGTTGATTTCATATAATTCTTTATTTCAGAAGTTGAGGTAGTTCTCTCGATTTTTCAAATATAATAAGGACGCTGGAAGAATATACAGAATAAGGGTGAATGGTTTACTTACACGAAACGGACAAGCGGACTGTAAGAGAGAATACGAGAGGACATGATACGATAGAGAGACCAGATTTCACTCAATTAAAAGACAGCCTGAGCCAGTTTGAGTGACAAAACATTTAATACTCGTGTAATGAGCGTGTTTGCATATCGCATAATTGAGGATGCCTTGGAAAAAGAAATTCCGCCTTGAAAGGACTATATTACACTCTAGAGTAGACGGTAAGGTAGAAAATACCGGGAATCGGCTAGAGGATACTGTTGTATTTTATTTCACAGGATTGTGAAAGAAAAATTATCCTTAAATTATAAGACCATTTTTGTCCATTGCGGTTGAAACATTCGTATCTCGCACAGAATATTAAACTTGATATAATTCGGGGATGCTATTTATAAAATATTGCCAATTACGATATTTTGTGCAGTGTAAGGTATAGCTTACATTTAGTATACCTTCAGAATTTTGATCATAAATTTCGATAGAGGAATCGACCTTACCGACTTTCTGATGTGGAGTATCTGGAAACACTTCTTTACTAGTCGCGGGAGTTTCGGTTCATAGAGATTCTTAAGGTGTTGATGCATAGAATCTGTGCAAAAATGGTTGCATTTATTAATAAATAGTGTCACAAAATTTTTCAGGCAGTGTTTAAGCAATTAGGAATTAGGCGCTAAAATACGGTTGACCACAGCTGACCGTTTTATGTAATTGGTATTGTTAGACTCTAGATTTTCATTTTCAGATAATCGTTTGGTTTTATCCAGGCTTATGCTCATCCAATTAGCATTTTCAGACATCTCGAGGCTTTTCAGGAAGTATATATCTTGCTTGTTCAAGAGCCACCGTGATCTTCTCTCTCTCTCTCTCTTCTCTCTAGCTATCCTCTGTTCCCTCTCCCTCTTTCTATTCTCTTCTCTACTCTCATCGTTTGTGCTCTCTTCCTCTCTCTCTTCTCTTCTTCTATAACTCTTCTCTCTCTCCTCGTTATTTCTATCATCTCTTCTGAATTTCCTGATTGCATATGCTCCATAAAAACAAATAATTGAGTGAAGACTCGACTAAAACTCTTTTACAGAGACTCTTTCCTTCTCTTGTTATCTCAAATTATAGAAATGTGAGATATTTAATGTTAGAACAGGCAAATAAGACAAGGGTGTAGACCCACTCTTCTATTAGAAATAGAGGGGATATTCGCATACAGGATGTTCTCCTCGATCCGAAGGTGGGACGCGGAATGACAGTAGCAATACGTTCTTACGCACTTAGCTTACTGAATCTACTGCTGGACAAACAAGCGACTATTAGTAGAATACCTCTCGCTGATTGATTATGCTTTATTTACCGGATACATCATTAGAGTTAGTTTATATTTTGGTCTCCTACTATGTTTGAATGAATAAAGACTGAATAATATGATATTTATCTGATATGACCAATGCCTCGTGTACATGCATGACAACAATAAAATTAACATGTACAGCATTCGGAAGCAATTTATAACGTCGTAACTACATAGAGAAACAATATTAATTTATCATACCCTATTTGGTCAAATGTTCACGCACTATGTCCGATAATATTTTATACCAAAGTACTCGACATACAATACACACAGGGTGATCAATTATTGATTGTTATTAGTTCTAAATTGTTTTGACGTCCTCAGTGTCTAATAGTCCTGAATGATTGTCACTTTACAAATATGTGGAGCTCTCACAGGTCTCCACCTATGCCTAGTGTCGAACGTGGGCTGTGCAACAAGTTACGTTTAGTTCTTCTCTACTATCACTATGCTCGGCTACAAAAAGGACTTTGTAGACAGTAGACACTAGGCAGACTCACTTAGCTTTTGATGACTCCGCCTCACTTGGGAGCACCTCGCAGAGAATTCTCATATTTACCGGCAGGCTTCATTCCGTGTAAGGACTCTTTAATACCACATCAAATACATGGTTGCGTGAGCGTAACTACTGTTATCATTATTTACATTAGTTATAATGCCCACGCTGACTCAAGACAATATTTGATCTGCTTTACGTGGAAGCCTAGTTCTATGCAGGTTTAGTTTTTTTCGAGATTCTACTCGCTTTAATAACAGAATCTGCATACAATTTATAGGATTCTACTCGTGATTTCAAGAGGACTAGATAAACATTAGACATTTGTCAGACCAAGCAAGTCGGCATGGCTCAATAAACTAATCTCGCATATCATATCGCACAATTCAACCTAGAAGCATCACATTAATTTCTCCTCAATAAGAGCAATGAACACTACTGATCGAATCTCCTTAGGAGTAACGTTTGATTCCGCCTCAGTTCTATTATTGTTCTAAAAAAATGTCTGCAATTTCCTAAAAGCGAAGTGACATTCGGGATTTAACAATGTTGAACCTTGGTGTGCTTTCCGCTCTTTGAACAGCAATCTGTCATAATCAGTGTTACAATGTGAGTGCTCTCGAATCGAAATATACTCTTACAGTTCGGGCACAAATAAAACCATAGTCTCCTAGTGTGTAAAGATTAGAAGTGTAAATTATATGGCAATCCTGAGTAAGCTTATTATACGTGTTGTATTCAGAAGGGGTCTACATAGGCGGATAACTTGTTTCTTCTTTCGATAGTACATGTTTACTACAACCCTATATAACTCAACGGGTTTAATGTTATGTTGTGGCATCTTGGTTACCGCTATCCATTACAGCTGTTGACATCGCCCCATTGTGTATAACTTCTTTCTACGCGTCCTTGTGTGTTAGCATACAAAGTTAACATATTTCAAACAAATAGAGAGTTAAATGTTACAGTTATCCTTCTTTCTTGATATAAGTGTGGTGGATCATTGTACCAAGTTGTACGTCGCTTTAAGGCATGCGACGCCTCCTACTCTCTCTGGAGGTTTTGCTTAGTAAATTGGTTAAACTTTGGAGAACTCGCTGTTATCCTCGGCATGACGCCAACTAACCTCTCTCCTATGGTTTTATATAACCGAATTATTATATATTGGTACAAGCGAAAACACTTATTTTTAACGCTTGTGTGTTACTCTCGCACCCGCCGTTACTCTATGAGAATTTGCGCGACATTTCGGTTTGTATATCTCGCCGCTTTGCTGTTTTATTTTAAAACAACATTTTAGCTGAGATAAATAGAGCTCATAATATTCTTCTTCGATTGATTTATGGTTTTCTATGTAAGAATTTGTGGTGTCTAATAAGATATATGGCTCTTACTATTATTTTCGGGTGGTATTGCCAAGGGGTTTCACCGAATTGTTTTAGAACGTCTGAATAAAATCCATCCCAATGCGGCGAGGCGCAGATATGATGGTATAATGTCTGGTTCTAGTTTACCCTATATCATTATAAAGACAATCGGGTTTGATAACCTGCATTATCGCCTGGAAAAAATATTACGCCGGACAGAACAGATTTTATTTCTTATCAATTTTAATTTTCGTGTGAGTGTAACACAACAAAAAATAATTGTTCATTATTACTTTCAATTGTTGTTCAGGATTACTGTGATCGCAAAAATCACCTCAATTCTAAAAAATAGGTGAATTGCTCGTTTAACCTACGGAATTGCCGCAAATGGCGGCGCTAGGGTGATCTCACGTGTTAATATTAAAATTGTAATGATATACCATATATATTAACCACAGTTCACCTAAGTTTTGGTTATCCCGTGCTAGTGATTCGAACCTTGTTTCGGCGAATGAATATTTATCGAAGATATTTTTTCTAAGACATTTTCTTCTAGATTAATTTATTGATTATGGATCAAAGTGATGCATGATGCATATAAGATGTTTAAGATGTTGGGTTTGACTCTATATGATAATAATTTGTGTGGTGCAATAGAAATAGTCTCTCTCTCTATTGTTACATAGTGGATTTTTCTAATTCACTCTCTTTTTATTTATAATATATCTCCTCAATGATTTTACCTTTTAAAAGGGACGCATCTGCTCAGAAATTAAAAGAGAGATCTAAATAGAAACATCAATAAAATACTTCAAATATTATAAATTGAGTTTAGCATCTATTCAATCTTCCAAAAATACCATTAGCTCTTTAACCACGTACATACAGTTGCCCGTTTGCCTAATTGTAAACATGGTGAACACTAATAATATGTATTCGACTAATTCAAAGTTGAAATTAATTGACATCAATTTTATATTTTACTATTCGCATATTATAAGAAGCAAGAAGAGTCAAAAGACACTCTACAAAGCTTTCTTACCCAAGTCAGATTATATTTTTTAAAAATTTGAAATAGATTGCTATCCAACACTCACTTTTTGATATGTAAAGCTGTAATCCCTTGAGGGTGTGTTGAGGTTTATTACTCGCCATTGCTTCTTACGATAGTGACTAAATTTCCGGTTTATCTCAATATTAAATTGGCCCAAAGTTTAAACATATGTGTTAAACGTAATCATAATCCCAACATTTATACAACAAAGTCGCAGTGTTAGTGGATTAATCCACGGGTGCCTTCCGACAATAAGCGAAGCAGGATAAGAGCCAATGGAGGAGTAAGCTCTATGCTTGATCTGGTCACACCTTAGTCGAAATAAAGTAAACGGATTACCGTCGTCAAATCTTAGTATGAAATGGATCAATAAGGGGTATGATAATCGAAGTCGAGTCACACCTAAATATACATGTACTTAGTTGGGTACAAATCACTGTATTGTGACATATATTAAGGTTTAATTACATAAGATCTGTGATATACAACATACTTCATTCTTATTACTTGATATCGTTGTAGCATGGAAAAAGCTACACAACGTCACTTCCTCTTCCTAAGGTATAAGTTAGTTGTAGTTCCCTAAACTAGTCACTCTGTGATAGATTCATGATGTTATCCTTTATATCGATATGTATTAAATCGTGTATATTCGGTATAGAAATCCATAGGACAATAATGCATGGTGTGAAATTAAATTGTTATCTTTTCTCAATTTGTAAAAGGTTTATAAAATTAGATACTTCGTTATACAAGATTAGGTCGACAGATATTTCTAATAAGCAGCGAGACAATAATGATGACAAAGACGGTATGTATATAGAGGCTCAATACTGTATTTATCTCTGTGAGAATTTACATATTTCCGTTGGAACGCTCCCTAACACCCCACTTCTCCGCCCATATCATATCACTCATAATTTTGAAGTTTTTCATGGGTGGAGTGCGTCCAACTATCTTAGACAAGAAGTGGGTTTTCTTTTATTTCTTTATTCGATACTCTCAGAGAAAACAAACAGACCAACCGAAAAGCCTCCAATCCCAATCATTCTCTCATAGTTTGATATTATACGTAGGGACAACCAAAACCTCCAAACCCAAATCATCCATAATAACACGCCATACCAAGCAAACTCCAAAACCAATCAATTCCGTAAGAAATATTACGGGCCAACTCAAAACTTCCAAAGTACTTCCCGCAATCACCTATAACTGAATATCTGTACCAGCCCAAGAAACAAAACTAATCACCATTAAATCGAAATCCCAGTCACATACCAGATAGATTTTGCTCAAACCACAATATCACTCCCATAAATATTAGACGCCAGGCCGAACCAAAAACCTCCAATATCCTCATCACTCCATAAATTATTACGCCATAACTAGACCTCTATTAACAATTAATCGCTTCATCCAATCAACTCCAATACACTCACCATGTTAAATATATCGCCAGTGCAACCAAAAACAACTTGTGAAAAGCACCCTATACTCACTTCATTATTAATAATCTGACAACCAGTCTAGACAAAAAACCTCGCAACACCATTTGCCATAAATACAACGCAGCCAACCAAAACCTCCAAATCCCAGATCACCCCATAAATAACGACCTAGACCATACTTTCTATAACTCTTCAAAACCCACAATCTCAACCATATAGATTATATAACGACCAGCCTAACGAAAAGATCTCCTAAATTTTCGCCAATAGTCTCACAGAATAACAGAATAGACTATCTACACTCCCAACCAAAAACCTCACCACAAGACCCCGCTAATCTCAGCCCATAGGAATGACTAGAACGCCAGCCATAAACACACATTGATCTCCTCCAAAGCCAACCCTAGTCACAAACTCCCAATTATCAAGATTACACCGCAGCCAACCAAAACCTTTCAATACCAAGTCACCCCCTATACAATCAACACCAGCCAACGCTACGCGGAAGCGCCCAATTACCTTCGGGATTCCGGAACCCGCCTTTTGCTTTTTATATTAGTGTGAGGCTTACATTACAGTATTATATAGTATTTAATAGGTGTTATTAAAACCCGACATCAATGGTAGCAATTTTTAAAGTGTATCAAACACGTCTCATATTCTGAAAGATTACACTACCACACAAATACGAACACACACACCCATACCACCAACTCTCTACTATACCAAGATACACTTAACACTCTGATTACGCAGTAGGATTTTTACGATCTCATATCAATTCTCATTCTATATGCTTTTCCTACTTTTATTTTTAGATATCCCTTTAATCTATCTGATACTCGTGTTATTTGTTTGCTCTACAAATCTTACATACTTTTATATAGATTTCACAGGTTGTATAGTTGATTATTCATACACAATAATATAAACATCGTAAGACCACCGGGGCTATATTTCGGATTTCCTGTGTGCTCCAAGCAGTGTTCATTCTGCGGTCATGGCGTTCCTTCGATATTCCGATATGTACAGCAAGTGGAACTTCGTGATCTTCGGTGGCCCTTACGTCTTTCAGGGGTGACTCTCTATTATTGGATAATAAACAACAATCAACACTAATAGATAATAATTACTTCCGTTTTATGTGATTTGTCTCAATGGACGCTTATTGAATCGACAGTAGTGTACTTTTTTGTAATGGTGGGAAAATACATGTGTTAAAATCTCGCTAGTTTAATTATATCCTTCTTCATTATCGATATTTTATTTCTCTATTAATACTCTTATAACCTGTATCTCTCTAGAACCCGGGATAACTCTTCAGACCTTAATATTTTGAGACTTCAATATCATTGCATTGCGTCACTCATTATTGTGTTAATTTTTAAGTAGTGCCCACATACAAGTGGAAATCTTAAATCACTCTCTCACACTTACTGCAATTGTGTGCAACGACTAACCTTGTCACAACAAAAGATTGCATTAGATCTGGAGCCTCCTTCCTTGCCTAGCTACACTTTGTGTGAATAAGGGGTTACTGCCAATGGGTTTGCTATTCTGAAGAGGCAACATGTTTTACGACTGGCCGGATTAAGTACCAACCATATAGAGCGTTGTCGGGTGTTGCCTCAAAGTGTCTGGATCGGGCAAGCGGAGGAGATGTTGGGTGACCATTTATCCTTCTACAAAAATGATCAGTCACGCTCCAATCTTCATGTGTTGTATTATCACAGTGGATAAAGTCTATAAGTTGTATATACACGCACTACAATTACGCTATGGGTGGCAATATATCACGTTGAGCTAATACATGATGTAATTCAATTAGTAATTTATAGATTTAACAAAATATCTTTGATTTAAGTCAAATTGATAAGCTAATGCTAAATATGGTATTATAACTTGTACTGTATTTTGATATCAACATCTCTCAAGCACAAGATGTCGAATGTAATCCAATACAATTAAGCTACTCTCACTTCATGATAAGCACTCAGTGAGAATATGTATAGCCTGATTTATCAATATAGTGTACATTGCGTACATAGTGTAGGCAATTAGAGATATATCTAAGCTCTGATTTATAGATATGTATGCTACACATGAAATGCTCATGATATTATGTGAGATTGTACTGTCACTTTGGTTATGATCTAGATAATGTGCACGCGAATTAGATGTAATAGCATGTCTCCCCACATAGCATTTTTCTTAGTCTGGGGGTTATCGAGACATTTTGAAGTCTGATTTTTTTGCTACTGTCCGTGTTGTCCGTGTGTCCGTCACAATGTTTAGTTCTATGTACCTTGACAAATTCCTTTCTGTATATCACACTTACTGATCTCAAGTCTTATGGACAGACAGATGTAATAGATATAATATCACTTCTTGTATTTTTTTCAGCATGGGTAATGAAGGTTGTAGGCAAGAGACATCATAATTAGAGTAGTGCGTATGTTGCATTAGTATTATACTTCCCTGACATTCTGTTGATATCCTCACTCCTACCCTTTTTATGATGGTGGCCATTGTATAAGGTATTATATCTGCCTCGCCTATCGTATTCACGATGAACTTATAGAAATTTGCTTTAAAATCCTAGCCATATTATAGAATAACTCCTTTATCATCGTCAACTTCCTTCTGATAACTTGAATAATATTCACACTGATTCTCTGATTTTATAAAAGAGGACAAACTTTGATATAGTGTTAGCTCTACCTAGAGATTCATTCATTCGATAGTCAGTATATGTACATTCGGAAATTATTGGATCTACCTTAATTTTGGTGTGGGATATATGAGTTATTTGCCCGCTTCGAATACTTATGTGGAAACCTTACCGTTAATCCTTCGATAAATATAACCTTGTCAGTGTGCAATTTCTTACACTAATTGATATGTCAGAATGAGGACATCACATTTTAGGTTGTCACTTATTACTGTGGGAAATGATTACTTAGTAATTTTTATGTCGGACGAGATTCATTGCCCCTATTTTGAAATACGTCAGACATCATTTGACCCAGTGGAAGGTTGTACTGGCAATCTAGATCGTTTTAATGATCATAGAATATGCATAAGTGCTAACTTTAAACGTCACTGTTCGAACCCCTGCAACATGAACTTATTTTCAGTATCCTGCCTCGATCATACGCAGAACAAGCCTTTGCATATCAGAGGCGGATCCAGGATTTTTTTAAGAGGGAAGGGGTTCTACCATTGAATTAGTTATACATGTACATGTACCAATGCATATCGAATAAACAACATATTCTGGTGATGATGGAGTGTTGCTACAAACATATGGAACGCTGATGATGGAGT
>CAJDSM010060433.1:1496-11981 GCA_903981925.1 Ostrea lurida | reverse complement strand
ATGTCGAATTAAAAGCCACTGCTAGAGATTTATCCTTCCCATGTCGAAGCTTTGGAATGAATTCTGCTTCATGAGAATATAAAACCAGGTCATCTACCAAAGAAGCATAATTCGTGTCCACGGGAATTCCAACAGGATGTTCGAAGACCTGATAGCCAAGAGCGAGGAAGAGATTGTCAATGAGGACCTCCCGCGTTGCTTTTATACCATCTTCAGAGTACGTCTGTGTAGAATCGGAGTGGAGTTTAACAAAGAAGTTTGTAGAATGGCTGATCCCTAGATGTGAATATTTCATGTTTTCATTTTTGGTGAAGAAGCAGATGTCTATAATATTAAAACGCCTTGCCTTTAATTTGTACTGCGGAATGGTCGTGTAAATTGTTGAAAAATCATATTTTTTATGTTGTAGCTATGATAAATCAAAATCAACAGATTCCGTTGCAAAACCAATGATCACCCATGCAAAAACCAACAGTCATTATTAACCGAATTGAAGCTAGAAGTCGTGCAAAAACTTTAAAAAGAAAAAAAAACAAGTTCCGTGTCACGACAGGCGTTGTCACTTGAAAGAAATCTCACTGATACGGCCCTGATGAACGCTAAACATAGGTACCTGGGTCTAGTCGGAGAATGTGGGGTCATAGTCAAATCATGTGACGTCGCATGTATTTGAGTGAATCGACAGTGGGTTAGTGTCATATGCTTGCAAATCTTAAATGATTCCGATTAGTTGTTTTATTTGGTTGTGTTTTACGTCCCCTGTGATTAATTTATTTCTACTCAGTATTTTGGTATGAGGATCCTCACCTCAATTGTAGTGCGAGCAAGATACATCCACCAGTTCCTGAGTAAGCACTTACCCCCCTCCTCGGCCGCGTTCTTTATTTCTCAGGCCTACCTTTGGTGCCCACTCCTTAGAGGTGAGTGCTATTGGTGATATGATATTAATTTAGCGTTGATCTCTTCTGACCTTGGGAATACCTACAAAAGTGCGGAGACAAGTTAAACTCATTTTGTGTTCTCAACAGGAATTCAGTAATCCAAAAAGACATATACAAACAAGCCGCGAGTGGGATGTAAATGGTCGGTGATGTAGAGGTAATCACGGACTCCGACAGCAGGAATTTAGGGTAAGGAATCAGTGCCATAGACGGAAGAAAAAGCCACTCTCCGATCTGCTTGAAGATGTTCCGGATTTTCAACAACCCGCCGGGAGCCCTTAGTGAAAAATATAAGTAATACAGGATTTTACCGTGTACTTAATTCATAGATACGGAGAAATAATGTACTCAGAGTCTAGTAAACACAAAAATAAGGGATACTGAACAAATCATAAGTTTCAGACAATTATTACTTTAGTGATGTATTATATTTTGTAATCCGACAAAGGCCATAAGGAGTCATTATAGTCCGTACTCAGTTTAGAATATTGCGAAAATGTTTGACTATAAAACGAGCATTACAGAGTTATAAGCCCTTGAATACCTATGCCACAGTGTATAGACTTTGTACAGTGAGTTGGATCCGTCTGGTCGACAAGTTTCTCAAAAACAATACCTTCATATCGAATAAACCTGTACACTAATGATCTTCACTTCAAATGATTTAATGTTCTAAGCGAGAGAAAAAAAAAATATGATAACAAATTAATAACACTCACTGTTTCTGAAATCACAACCTCAATCGAGTTTATATGATTGTATGCGTGAACGTCTCATAGTCCTATAGAATATCTCAACTATCATATGACCTTCCAGGACAACATACTTCGAGCTCGTCGTATTATCATCTGTTGTTCTTAATTAGTTCTAGAGAGTATCATCCACAGAACATAAGTTATCAGGTACGATATTGCGATCGTTCTTTTCGAAAGTAGTAAAACACCACGCTCGTGCCGTGACACGTGTATATCATATGATCCTTCTAGTTTCTTTCTTTAAAGCTGGTCTATTGGCACGACTCTCTAGCTTACAATATTCGGTTAATAATGACTGTGGTGTTTTGCTATATATAAATGTGATCGTATCTGATCTTCTCTGCGGTTCTGGTTGATTAACAAAAAATGTAAATATTTTACTCATAGCGGTCCCTCGTACAACTCTCAATTATAACAAGATTACTGTGATTTGTTCTCTCTTTATTAGATATTTTTCTTTTAACTTACTCAATTCTCTCCATGAATATTTCCAACTTCAGAGCTACATTAAAAAGAGGCATAGGTGCCTACAAATTTTATATGTAATCCAGGTAATAGACCATTGTGGTTTTGCGTTCATACAAAATGTAAAAACGATGAATGATGATTTACCTATGCTTAGTGTGGATCAGACCACGCATTGTTCTCTCTAACAGAACTGTTCTATTGCATATAAACTGGCTGTCTCACACAGCAATACACCAAAGTGCTATCACAGACGGTGTACTGTTGAACAGAAGTTTTTATGGGGATAATGATATTAAACAGCAATATCCTGGCCTGGACGAAGTTTCATCATTGACAATTCTTAGTAGAATTTAAGAGAGTTGTTTCTTAGTGAGTGCGAAAAGAGGTCATATCAACAGACATGTTAGACTCGGAAGGAGGGTTAATTATCCGTCATCTGGTCGAATACGTGAAATATTGGCTTACTGTTGTGTGGTGGACAGCATATGCTCCCGAGTTTAAGGCTATAATTCTATTGGTACGTCGAAAGCAGTCCTGTGCATTCCAAAAGACTTCCTCGGTATCATCTGGTGAGAGACCGCAGCACAACATCTCCTCATAGCTCCGCTGTGCTCTTGTCTAACTCATCGCGCACTCAGCTGACTTATCCTACATCGACAACATTGATTCTAGTCTGCAAAGCTATTAATCATATGGATAAATGGGATAATTTTCTATTAGTATTGATCTCGATTCCTAAAGATGGTTCCACAACAACTATTATCTCAATCAAAATATACGGTAAACCACAACCAACAATCGCTGGGGGCTCTTCTCCGATAGTGCTGCGTAAAGAGGAGGTACCTTGGAAGATATTTTAGATTGAACAGCGGCGAATTATTCCAGCGAGTTTGTGGGAATTAGGACCGGGATCACATTAATATTGATACAAACTCGCATTCTGATATAGAAACCACTCAGACACGGAATTTCAGCCTTTCTTCATTGCTGCAAAAACATGTCTCTAATGCTCTGTAAAATTGTTGGTAGGACAAATCTATATTCCACAATACACTCTCCCTTAGGCAGCTGAAAATTATAGAGTCTGTCGCTATCTTAATTTATAATAACACAAAGTTCTCGTGGAGAGTTGTTTGTGCTCATATTCTCAATTAGAAAGAGTGCTCATATTCGAGTGACCGTCCGAACCACTATCTAGTCGTGAGCTATACATATATGACAGAACCCGGTTGATTGTATTTTTTCCGTCAGAAGAGGCGTGCCAGTCGAGTGTTTACAAACAATCACTTTTTTTTAAATAGGAGTGAGCAATTTTTTCGTCGAGGACGGCTAAAATGAATTTCTGACGTGCAGGTCTGATGAATGTGTGCTATCGCATTGATATATAGTCAAGTGGTTCTATATTACGGTCTCCTCATAAATACACTAGACCATCGCTGAGGACTCATGGGTTGCCCCTTGGCCAATTGTTGCCGTGTTCTAGTTTTTCCTACTACTGAGTTAAGTCTATTATTGAATACTTATATGAATTGCTAGTATACGCGTACGTACGCGTTTTTATCACTGATTCTCTAAGTCATGCGAGCATACGACGCAGCGAGTCAGTGATCTAGCTCTGGGCAGCAGGGGCAAAAGATCACTATAATGTAATTTCGCTGTCTCAAAAGAGCTCTTCGATCAGAGCATCTACTCTCCCCGGTACCCACGGAGGGATCGTGTGAATGGCTTGTCAAAGCTTTTTTTTAACTTTATATTTTCATATTTGTGCGGATTGCGGAGAAGCAATATAATGCACCTTGTCGCTCATACTTTTACGTTCATATCGAAAGCTTACGGTTTCACATCTTATCATGTTGGTGTATTTATTGATAAGATTGTTCGGTTTGCATTAAGTCTTTTTTTTACCTTTTCGCACCCTTAGCTGTTTCCTTCCATTGCTTCAATACGATATTTGCCTAATACTGCAATAAGAAACAAAAAAGAGCTTAGTGTCATATTCTAGCATAGATGCGTCTCGAAATTAGGTCTCGATTGGTACAATATATAACAACAGTAAGAACGCGAAGTTACTGTATCGTCTTTTTTTGTTTTGAACACTTTCGTGTCCCCGAGGTATAGTAAGAAAAAACTAAATTTGGTATTTGATGCTGCGTATCGAAGTATAACGTTAATATCTATAATATCAAGATTTGTATTTTTCTTTATTTTTTGTAGTTCTCTTGTATTTTCAGATTTAGATTTTAATTAAGACACGATATTCTCATTACAGGCTGCTAATGATTGAAATTGATGGTTTTGAGGAAATTTGACTGTACTTAAGATTACAGCGAGTTAACTCGGTGTTTGGAATAAATGTAGTTAGGAGGATTGGAAAGAAGCAACTAAAATAATTACTTAATACTCGTGCTCTGATGCGGATTATGTTCTACTTTAAGATAGAAGGTTATCTTAATTGAGTTCTGTCTGTGGTTTCGCGCTGTCAAAAAGAAGGGGTCTAAGAGAAAATAAGAGTATCTAAACGGGGCTCCTCTCAATCTAAATAACTACATTTGAAGATTTCGCAGAATTTGGTATTTTATAGGAGATAAAAGCAAGGACATGATCCCTCCCAGACATAGATTATATAAACTATTATGCGATATGGCGTGGGGATTACGCAATAAGGAACCAGTTACTGCTGTCATATCAAATTGAATCCGAATGTCAATGTGTTCAGTTAGGTTCAAATATGGCTGTAGAGCTTCATAATATAGGCGGACACCTAAAATTTTTTCTCTAGTAATTCTCTGGTGAACGGTCTCCCGCAGCTCATGATAGCCACACCTTAGAAAAGGATGCCGAAATAGCTATGGTGTATTAACTTAAATGTATTGCAATACTTGAAAGACATTTTGCCTTAGATAGCTGAATTATTGAAATGACTGAGAACGGTCTTAGTTAAATACACGACATTTGTAGCAGCAGCGCTCTGTCGCCCTTGCTCAAGTAATTCGAATTTCTCTGGTTTTTTTCTATAATAAATCCTTTTATTCTCTTTGTCATTACATGATGTTCATGCAATTTTTAGATTAGCTTCTGTTTGTGGTCGCTGGAACACTAAAATAACAAATACAAAAATAAGGTTTTATACTCTGATCATTTAAAATTCAGTTTGAAAATAGAACATAAGCAATAATATAGAAACATAATCAATTGAATGATATCTCTGGCATTTAACATTAACAGTCCGCACAATGAATTCATGGTTTGAAAAATTAATCAAATCTTATGAAGTAATACATGCTCATGAATAAAGTAACGTAAACATTTACGTAGAATAAAAAAGCATACGTAGCTTAAGATAAATTGGTATTGTTTTAAACCAGGTTCATTGGTGGGGCTTTCAATAGACTGAGATCATTAGTGACGTAACGAAAACATCAATACAATACCGATTTTGTGTTGCTGATATGTAGGACAGAAAACCAGCATGGTTGTGAGAGTTAAAATCCAGAAAGTCAATAAAACATTAATTGAGAGAGCATCTCGTAGCGTAAAAAAGTTAAAGATGCAAAAAAATATGATGCTATTGATTAGAATGTGAGCAGGTGAGTTAAGCTGAAAGAGTATTTCACAGGAAATGTCACAGTGAATTTTACATCCAAAATCTATAAAAAGCAGATAGAAACAAAAAGCTGCTGTCTGAAAGATATTCCAAGGTCGGAATACAGACTCACAGGAAACTAGCCGTCTAGCTTCGTATCTATCTCTGCGCAAGTCTCTTTCTTCTAGATGACCGGTTTTATGTCTCTACAACAAATGTGCATTCGTTCTACATACTATGGCAGAGCATATGGATATAGTTTTGATCACCTGGAATCTCGATAAGAGTTAATTTGTTCAACATCTATAATTTGTGCTGTAAAGATACATGGTCTTCACAGAGTCAATGACCAAAACTTATGGCAAGGGCATTGAGGCGATGGGTCTTATAATTTAGGAAATGTGTAGTGGCCCTCAGTTACTGATGCAGCTTGCAGTAAGGTGTAAATATACCATTTAAAATGTATGAATGCATTGTAATTAATTGAACAATACTTGGGAAATGATAATCACAGTGGACGTAGTTTCCCGCACGAAAGAACATTAGACAGAGATGTCTCTCAAGGGTCAGCGTGAGGTATATTCCTGATCCATTTGTTTTACATGTCGGTGATGCTGCCCATAACCCAGACGGGGAATAAGCACCAAATTTTGCGAGCACTTTTCCTGACTATCTTCTTGCGGTATTTACTGCAGACCCTGACTCGCAATTGAGATGTAGTGGTGTCCTAAATGTGCGAGTGTTACAGAATTACGCAGCAGAAGGATCGACATTCAAAATGAATAACTACAATAAGGGTGAAAAAGGTATGTCTTTCAGATTATATCCGTCCTTAAGTACCCGCGAATTGATTCAAGTCCTGCTAGAAAATCTGGCAAAACGGTCGAAAAAGACTTTCTCTCTGGATAGACGATCCCAATTACTTGGGTCTGGCATCTCATTTTGGAAGAAGTAAAAAATTTTTCCCCAATGAGGGGAGCAAGATTGTCAACGACGCATTCATAAATTTCTCACCATGCCAATAATGTTCACATCGAGTTGCTTTTTTAGTCATAACTGTCCTTTTTCACTTATACATATGGTGACAATGTTGCAATTAGAAACTTCACGATACAATTCTGCAACCGATCAGAAGATGGTGCGTAAAGGTATAACGTTTGAAGTGAGAGACGCGGAATGCCAGATTGAGCTGTGTTCCAAGAAATGTGTACTCATAGTTTTTAATTTATTTGTCTGTGTTATTTGGTGTGGGCGCAAAGAAATTTTTTTTCATTGGCGTTCCAGCGAAAGTGATCCTCCTCGGCCTGAAACTGCACTAGATACATGAAAAAATCGAAAAAACTCACGTGTCGCTCGTGAGAATTTGTCATGAATATTATGCGGTGAGGAAGTGAGTGGAAAAGTGGACCTCGCGATCTGAACCCCTCATATTGCGCCCTCTTGCTATATATGTATATGATACATCCATTTAATGACAAGATCATAAATATAGATGATCTCTCTGTGATTTTATTACAATTAAGGATAGACCAGATCATATAATATAATATTTAAAGAATATGCTATTGAGTACACAGAATCATAAGAACAGAGACTGAACGCTCCCAGTCTTATTAGTGCTACGAGGTATGGTATGTGGTCATTCAATTTTTTTTGACCATCAAAATATTTAAAAAAGAAATGTTTTCATACACTATATCTACATTCTACTCACTAATATATATTCGGACATTATGTGAAATCTCTCGACACTTGTGTACCATGTTAGCATTTGCAGAAGGGACCTCTATGATCCTGCAACGCAGATATTTGACCTTGTTTAGTCAACTTCTGGATCTCAGCGAGGGACTGATCTCGGTTCTATGACCTGGTAATTTTAAACAACATAAATTCAAATCTTAAGCAGCTTACATGGCTGACCTTCTACAGATATAGACATGGATTTATTTGGTTAGAAAGCCCACTGTATTTCGCAGGGATATAATCAACAGCCACTCTTTTTTCACAGATATGGAGCATTACTTTCTAATTCTTTGTTTTTAAGCTTCAGCTGATAAAATTGCAGCATTCATTCCATCCTCTGGTTTTCTTCGTTATGAAACTACTGTTATATTTTTTGATAATGAAAAAAAACAAAATGTCCCACAGATACTACTTGGTTCCTGTCTTATTAATCATGTCACGGTGTGCAGCAGCATAAATCCGATAACTCACATACGTTTGGTTTAGCATGCCTATCGTACAGATTACGTTCCGCTCACGAAATATGGTATGCGGGCTTAACAACAGTTGTGCTCCTCAGTAAATGCATTATGTGATATATTACTGAATAGCTGTCTTTGGTTTACAAATACTTAACGTCACTACTAATGTGTATTTAACAGCTGATACTCAAAAGGATTCTCACAGCTGTAGGTTACAAGTTGATGGAATTTGAATAGGACTGGTCGAGTAGTCACAGAATAACAATGTCCAGAATTTGTGCCAAGATTCCATGGGATAGGAACGTAATAACATATTCCCGGATGAAAACTCCGCTTTGTTTTTGAAAATGTTAATTTGCGAACGGGAAAATCTACTCAGAATGCTCTTGTTGTGTGGTTTTGTACATAACTCAATGTACACTGGTAATGTGGATAATACTGCTCGGGGCCGTTGGCTGCTCACCATGGTTCTTAGCAGGGTGAAGCACATATATATCGACTCGGCATGAAGAAGACCCATAGAAAGATCAACGTTGGTTTCTAAGTCTCTATGGAAGAGTTCTGTGCTTCGACAGCTTTTTCGAATATGTGCTAACAAGGACGTAACATGTCTATTTCACAAAGTTATTGATTATTGTTATGATTATGGACAGAAGATTATAGAGTCTTGGTTTTAAGAGCATTTTACTGGAAGCTATCTAATAGAATCGAAACAATGCCTATTCTATAACTGTAGTATTAAGGGTAATAATCTCTTCTATATAAAGAAGTTCTCCTCAGTGAAAAGAAAATTACTCAATCCTAATGTTACTTTCTTGATGGTGGTATATAGGATTTGTTTTATTCTCCTGGTATTTACAAAATCAGAAAGAGAAGTTTGTGGTTTTGTATTTGTACTCATTCAGCCATGCTCCCATGTTCTTTCGATCATAGACCATATTAAATTTATTGCAAGTGGTAGTGTTGAGCTGGTCTATTCATGGTGCACAACTAGTCCTCGTGAGGTTCATATTGGAATATCTGTAGATTCGAACAGGTAACTGGTTGTTGTCAAACAGCCGAAAAAGGGAACATATTAATCAAGGGATCCAGATCAAAATCCAGAATGGATGTACTATAGGGTACAAGGTACGTGTAAGTACCAATGCGGAAAGGGGGGGTGGGCATATGGGGTATCACGGAACTGTCGTGGCACTCAGTAGGTGGTCTCTTTCCGTATTTAAAATTTATACAAGGGTCACATGTGTAATAGGTTTTACATTGTTAAAACAGTGTACTGTCACTCCGTGTAATATTCCATGAGACAGACTCTCACTAAGGAATGATTTTGTAGCAATACAAGGAAAGATCGAACAAGTCCTTCGACTCAGAGTTTGAGAATGAATCACACAGTAAATGTTGAAATGAAAAGGCGTTTAAAGTGTTGACATTGTACCTCCTGATACGAAAATATAGAGGATGAGATTATATCAATCGTTATCATCACACATATAAGTACAACTGCCACAAAGCCAGATACTAGATTGCTTACGTCAGTAGGATTTCGCTCTACTATTCTTTCAGCGGGCATTTGGGTTCAAGGTTACATCGTTCTAGGAGCGTTTTTGCTGTAGAAGTGGTTAAGTCGCAGAACAAAAGAAACCGGGTCGCTAATCTCAATCGTCCCACTATTGCACGTATACATTTGAAGAAAAGCTAATAATCTTCTGATAACAATTTGAAGGATCGCGTGTGATACAGTACGGGTTGGTTTGAAAGGCCTCGTTTAGTGAAACCAGGAAGCAGTGTCGTGAAGGGGCTGACCGAAAATCGATATTGCTCAAAGACTGTTGGACTCATGAAACCAAGAGTCAGGAAGGAGGGTTGAGTCATTGGGGGTATACATGAAGCAACGAACTCTATGAACCAGTGGCCTATTTCATGCAGATACTAGTGTTCCTTGAAATCTGGGAAAGCAAATTCGATTAAGTATTCAGACAGGTCGAGGATTCTGCGCGAGATATGGAAATTAGCTGGCGGCCGAAGTGAGAGTTTAACCATGCAAGTGATCGAACTCAACTCTCATTTATCGATGGCAAGCATTGGTTCAGAGGTCCTGGACTCCAGTTCGGAACACTCTTATAATGAATTCCATGATTGGAGACTTTGGCTGACAAGTTTGTGTTTATTTCAACTTTAAGAAAGGTGAGCAATTTCTCATCTCAGAATGAGAATTTCTTGTTTCTGACTCGCTAACAGGGACCGATTCAATAAAATCCGGAACTCGTACCTTCGCAGAACGCAAGCCAGGTGTTGGCTACCAATACCACGTCAGTAAGTATTTTTGAAATCGAGAGACGTTCCTCTATCCAACTAAACTTCTGTCCAAATTAAAAACATTTTATTCCAGTCTTGCATTTTCTCATGTAATTAAATATACTTCTGGGATTTATACTGATGCAGATTGTGGTTACATGGCGTTTTGTTTGATTGGGTAAGAAACCCGTGAACTGTTTGTGTTACACTGAAAAATATGTCATGACCCTAACCATATA
>CAJDSM010060414.1:0-35007 GCA_903981925.1 Ostrea lurida | reverse complement strand
TGATGCCAGATACAAGGTAAGTAAACGTGAAGAACCAGTTACCATTTACAGATAACAGGAGTACTAAACCTGTTTAGTGGTGGTACTATCAGAGACATAGGCAGTATACAGGCTTTTTGCTTGTTTGTTTCTGATTCTTAATGGGGGTAGGCGGGGGAGGGCGGGCTTTATTTTGGAGATTTTTTCTGATGTTATATTATTTTTGTTTTATGTTCTACATCTTTTTGGACAGGCGTGAGTGGTGCCTCAAAAGTCTGGTCGGTGTGTTCTATTTATTATGTTTGTGTATTTGGTTGTCGTTTTTTAGTTTTGTTTGTTTGTCAGGGTTTTTCTTGTTTGTTTTTAGGGAGAGTTAGGGGGGGGGGTGTTTGTTTTGTTTTTTTATTTCGAATGTACTCTAAAGGGTCCTTTGAGATATGTGAAAAGAAGTAATTAACGCATGATTATCTATCGTGGTCATTAACTCCTTTGAAACTTATCGTCGTGGATTGTAGTCTAATGCCATCTTTTTTATCGAAAGTAGAATAAAAGTCTTTCGAATTCCTAGGTATCATTCTGCTACCAGCATGTGAAAAGTACTAATACTCCACAGCAGTGGTGAAGTATATGAATATTTTGATCCTGCTTTTATATTTGAAAGTATTTGTAAATAGAGAAAAATGCACCGTTTATGAACTTCATTCAAGTTCCAAGATAGGCTCACAAACCATTGCACTAGTATCAAACATCCAATATCGGTAGCTTCGATGCTTTCAGAAAGGATTGCCAAAGCTTTTGTCGCCGGGACTCTTTCACAAATCTAAATGGGGGAGTCCATTGCATTGAATCTAGAACCATTGAGAGTGATGACGAAGCAGTTGCTGATGGCGGGTTTTTAACACAGGATTAAGCATTCATAGAAGCCGCTTTCTTTCTCGTACAGTAATTCGAATCTTGCTGCAATAATATCGGCTTCCTAACAGCTGAGCGCAGCATCTCTTTTTACAGATTAAACAATGTCCTTTCAGTCTCAAATCTGGATAGTTCATTCCTCCATTTTTGGTGTCAAAATTTCATTTCCGTACAATATCTGCATCTTTTGAAAACGGAACAATGCCATTTTCTTCATCGGCTTTGGTTTTTGTCTTCAGCGGTTTGTTAACAGAACAAGAAGGCAAAATGAAACATAATTTGAGAGGTATTGTCGGTTCTGTCCTATTTTGATGTGCACTGGGATTTCTATTCAATCATAATTAAAGGCATGTTTAGCCGAAGTATGAACAGCTTCAAAGGTTCCTTAAACAAGATTGACCCTCCATTTTAAAACGGACTCTCTCTCTCTCTCTCTCTCTCTCTTTCTCTCTCTCTCTCTCTCTCTCTCTCTCTCTCTCTCTTCTCTCTCTCTCTTTCTCTCTCTCTCTCTCTCTCCCATATATAGTAATGTATATTATAATTTATTATATACATACTAGTATTATCAGAGGGTATATATTAGCAAATAACCGAAAACAATAGTTACAGTATATTAAGTAATTACGCAATCCATTAACAAGCAAAGGGTCATCCCATACCATCAAATTTTATACAAAGATAAAGGCAATGATAACCCATTAAGCAAACGCTGACACTTTTTCTAAAGTGTCAACAATAACGTAGCAAATAAGATTGTACATGAATATATAATAGATTATTTAAACTTTTTATTTTACTTTGTTTTGGAATCTATAAGTGCATAAATACCTCTAAAGATATATACAAGTGCTCTATTGTATCCAGTTCAATCCTAGTCTTTATGTTACAATTGGGCATTCTCAGCTAATGAAAAGCTCGCCATAAATATCTTTTTATTATTTATCAGTTTCAATAGACTTAGCGAATGGCCTTTCATTCGAATGAAATGCGACGAACGTATTTACGAAATTCTTTCAGAACAATTGAATAGAGTTAAAAGAAAATTAATAGAGAATTATGAACATAGATACACACGATTTACACTTAGATTCTGTGATGAAAAGTCTTGGCGAAGAACCATTTGCATTCTGCAGAAGAAACATTTACTTAGGCAGCGTTATACCAACGTTTGTCCCACTAGGTACGTTCTTGGAACATACATTATGAAAGGTAATATTTTTACTAATTAAGATATTTCAACAGAAAGCATTTTTCTAAGTGTACGGCAAAATAAAAAAATAATATTTTGAAAAATAGAATGCATTCATGACGAACGGACTATTCTAAGGAACTTAATCGCCAAAGACGGTATATAGCGGATAAACTTCATCAATATCTTAAAGAGTTAAACTGGCACAATAGCGAAATGACATATCGTGATAGGGAGCCATTAAATATTAAAATTCCCATAATGAAAACCCCACATCCTTTCCACTTTGAAAAAATTATATTAATTTGACGGAACCCCATAAACACCGAAGTTTATAGCATCCGGGATGTGAAAACACAAATGTGCATTGTTTTAAACGCTTATACATCCCTAAAGGTACAGCAGCGTCCGATCTCGGGGGAAATTTGAATAATTCTATTCCATTGTGAAATAAGTTCCTTTTTGTGTACGCCTGTTGCCATTGTGTGCTTCCTAACTGTGTGCTCTTTTGTCAATATCATGGCATCTTTTAAAACGCAACTGTTGGGAGGATTCACCGGTATATTCAGGTAGGGCAATACATCGCTTTNACAACTGTTGGAGGGATTCGCTGGTATATTCAGGTAGGGCAATACATCGCTTTTTCTATACCTGTGCTTACCGATTTAAAATCAAATACAGATTTTCTGATCTTTCAAAAAACGTCTAAATTGAGTGATTTTTTAAGAATACCACTCCGGTGCCATTGAAGTATTTATTCCTGCAAATTTAAAATCATGTTTATACAAAATTAATGTCAAGCGTCAATGACGTCACAATACTTTGCGTACTTCAATGTTATTCATTTTACACGATATAAAATTATTTATATGCGTATCTTTTTAACGCAATACAGGCTGCAATTAAGTAACTGTATTTCTCAACTCCTGAATATTAATTAAAATCTGATGAAAATTTTAGCATAATAGTATTGCTTGAGAGCGTACCTACAATGAACGTTTTATATAAACCGACATAGCGTTGTATACTCGGACATGGGAACGATGTTTACCGAGCATAATCGGGTTGCTGAGATCATGGAAGTCGTACAAAAATGGAAATTAACTGGCGTGCGTAACTATAGTTTCAGTTTCAGTTTCTTTATTTCCGTAAGCCATGCGGCTCATTGGACTTAAAGATTTCGTTTGTTATCAAATATTACATCGTTTTCATGAATAATTTGAAGTACCATAAGTGTAAGACAGTAATACAACATGTAAGTGCGCCAGTGTGCCACTCAATTAAAATTTTGATTATGAATTTTCTTTGAAATCTGACTTGTTCTCGGCGCCTCTCCTCCGCATTATTCCGAACTGGTGACCTCCGAGGTCAATGCACATCGGGAATTACTGGGTGGAAGACAATAATTCATGAATCGCCATTTTCTGCTGATTTGACGGGTTTAATGCTTCCGGTTCACTCCGATTCAATGATTTTATAGATACCTGATCTCGAATATCTCCGTCTATTTGTTCTTTTATTTTTTCAATTTATTTACCATTACAACTTGTATTGTTTCAATTTGTATTGCATATGTATATATAAAATTAGTAAAAATTACGTACATTCCGAATTTACTTTGCCGGTTCCCATAAACAATATATCTATCACTACATAAGTGAATGTGCTTAGTAATTTCTCTCCCCACATTGTCATCTCTCCAATGATACACAAACTACGAAAATGAGAATCATTTAATGAGTAACTAATTACATGGAATTCTTTTTCTTTGCTCGTATACAAGTATCATATCTAGGATATTACTTGCCCGGTTACTTGCAGATTATATTCCCACTTTAGTAAAATATTTCTATCGATGGTATATTTGGTATTTCTTACATCTTATTTAAACTGAAGCCGCGTTTAATACAGTTTATAGTATTATTTATAGTCTTCCTCACAAAAGGTAGTCCATTCTCTTGCACAGAGTTGTCGGTCCTTTCTCTCCCTTTTATGTAAGGGAGAGAAAGGACCGACAACTCTGTGCAAGAGAATGAAGGTAGTCCACCCTGCCTCATGCACCTCCTACACAGAAGAGCTCTTATTTCCTCTTACAGCAGCGATAATCACGCTGGAGATGCAGCAACAAATGCAGTAGAAAAGTAATTGTTGTTTGAATATCACAATTTAACATTGGAGAAGCCATTTTCCTTAGATTTTTTATTTTGTCTTTAGAAATGTACTTTCAAGATTTGTAGTTCGTGAATTGAAGATTTCTCACCAAAAATGGGAATGGTCATTATAGCAATTTAGTTTGCCAGTATGACCTGTCATTATGCCAAATGCTGTCTGATGTGTTTCATAGCAATTACTACGGATCCTTTTACCTGATCAAGACAATTGGCTCCAGGCGGGTATGACCGGTCACCCAGGGGATGCTTACTCCTCCTAGGGCAACCTTGGGGAGAAAATTTTTTTCCGCAAAAAAACCTTTATTTCTTTTTTTTTTCATGGGTGGGTTTTCCCAAGAGGGTTTTTTTCCGGTTTGGATGTTTTGGGCCCCCAAAAAAAAAAAACTTTTTTATTTATTTGCATTCTATTTTGGACTACGAGATTATCACTGTTCATTATCTTTGGCCATTACACATAAATATAAGGCCGGACACAGCTACATGTAACAACTTTACCGAAGGAATTTCTCAGAATATCCCGTCTGGCTAATATGGTTTTACTTCTGTATTTCATCCTTTATTTTTAACCCCAATCCCGATCATACTCGTGGGGATCCGGGTTAGAATAGGCCCCCAGCATCCCCTTGCGTGTCGTAAGAGGCGACTAAATGGGGCGGTCATTCGGATGAGACCGGAAAAACCGAGATCCCGTGTCACAGCAGGTGTGGCAAGAACCTAAATTTTGCAAGCCCTTCACGGCAAGTGGTTGACGTCTCCATAATGAGTTGAAATATTTTTCGAGTTGGGACGTTAAAAACAGGAAAAAATCAATCAGTCAATCTACCAATCCCGATCGCGGTGGCTCAGTGGTATCTGGGCTTTCGCCTCTTGATCGGGAGGTCATGAGTTCAAGCCCCGCGTCAAACCTAAGAAGTTAAAAAAAGAAAAACGGAGGTCCCGTGTCGCATAAGATGTGGCACGCAAAAGAACTTTCACTGCTATCTAAAAGCCAAAAGTGCTAAGCATAGGTCTAATTTGCAGTCCTTCACCAGTAATAGTGACGTCCCAATGAGTGAAATATTCTCAACGGGACGAAAAACAAACAATCAATTAATCATCTTAAACCCATGCCATCAGCTTTATTTATCGTATTCTGCCGTTTATTTCACCGGACCCGAGCTCTCGCGCGCCCATTGAAACTCTTAAAGGAGGTCCATGAGGTCTTGACATCACTTTCTGTGTTGCGTTGTCTGAGTGGCTATTCCATCCTCCGACGATTTCGGCCTTTTTCCAAGCAATAAATAAAAAATATACGAAAGCTCTCAAAGGCGAGGCGCGTGTCTTTAAAAACGCAAATGACAGAAAGACATGATTTATTGATTGATTATTTATCGTTTTACGTCCCACCGAGAATATTTCACTCATATAGAGACGTCACCAATGCCGGTGAACTTTATAGAACTCAGTCGAAATTAATTACATGTAAGTTGAAATACTTACACCTTTAGTGCGTGGCCTTTTTAAAAAAAAAATTTTAATTTGAAAGATATAAGAAATGAATCTTAATTTTTTCGGGTGATGCAGGTATCACCGAATTCTAGATGGTAAAACTCGATCAATGCGCGAAGCGCATTGATGAAAAGTTTTTACCGTCTAAATCTCGTGATAACTGCATAACACCGAAAAAAATACAAGACTTATTTCTATCATTAATTTGTGAGTTATTACAACAAACAAAACAATGTCCATTTGTTCAGGTACGTGATCGAAAATCACCTCAATTTTTAAAAGGTGTTTTAACCAATGAGAATCGGCGTTAGGTGATCACGTGAAATAAAATTAAATGATAAGGTGATCCAATCAAACATCGCGACATCATGGACATAAAAAGTGATGTCACGACCTCCTTTTGAGGTTGTAAATAGACGTAAGAGCGGATTGGATGTAATTTGATTAACAATTATAAAGAAAATACATACGATAATTTATGACGCGGAGGAACATTGTCCCAGCATTAAATGGAATCGGGGGCAACAAATACATTGTGACGTAAATTCTGGAACGTTTTGTTGCGCGAGTATCGGTGAATGTAATTTTGTGTATAAAATAAAACATGTTGATAAAGTCAATCAAATTTAAAGTTAATAAACTTTACTGTTTCCATACTTATTTAAGACGGTATAAAGTATGCTGAGGCAATCTACGCATTTGTGGAGCATAAACTGTCCCAAATTACATCGCATTAAATGAGTCTGAATTATTTCCATACGTAGAAAAACTTTTACATTTTGTAATTAGTTCACAGCGGGTTTGACCGGTGGACAGGGGATGATTACTCCTCCTAGGCACCCGATACAACCTCTGGTATATGTAGGCACCCGTATTTGCCAAACCCTTAATTTGTATTCTGTGTAGGACTTAAGGTTGATCATTGTTCGTTATCTTTGCCTTTCCATTCAATATTTTTATAAGAAATGGGATTTGTTCATGACGCAAAACAATATGCTTAATATGAATTTCACCGTCTCATTACAAGTCCGCTATCGCAAATTATATGGCCATTATAACATTTAGTTTGCCGATACAACCTGACATTGGGTCAAATGCTGTGTGACGTGTTTCATACCAATTGTTAGGCCATTCTTTACACACTGAATATTACTACAGATTGCTCCTTTTACCTGGTCAAGATATAGGGCTCACAATAGATGTGACCCGTAGACAGGGGATGCTTACTCCTCCTCGGCACCGGACCCCACCTCTGTTAAGCCCTGGGGTCCGTGCTTTTGTGAGATTGGTCACTGTTTGTTATTTTCACCTTTTTAGCAACAAAATAGAATAGAGTCAAATGTGTTGTGACGTCAATCCTAAGACGACTTTATAGGCAACTCTGACCCTGGGCTCTGACCTCATGCGACGTCATAGGTTTTTGCAAAATCTAAATTAGAAATAATTTCAAATAATGCACTTTGTAAGTAGCCGAATATATGAAGGAGTCTTCCCCTATTGCTACATATCTGGATATGTTATAATCAAGCTGCGCATAAAACTATGAATTGTCCACCACTGCCAAACCATTGGAATTTTAAAATTTATTCACTCATGTGTTATGGTATTCGCTTACAAAGTTCTGAAAACTAATATTTAATATTCTGTGTGGATTTGGGTTAGAATAGATCCTCAGTACCCGACCCTTTCTTGTCGTAAGAGGCGACTAAAAGGGGCTGCTCTTCGGATGAGACCCCAAAAAACCGAGGCCAAGTGGCACAGTGGGTATGCCACGATCAAGATCCCTCCTTGCTCAAAGGCCATAAGCGCCGAGCATGGGCCTTATTATTTTGTAGCCCTTCACCAGGAATGGTGACGTCTTCATATGAGTGAAAAATTTTCAAGCGGGGCGTTAAACAATATACAGCCAATCAATCTATTCGTCTTTCAGATAAATGGTTTGTAAACAAGAGTTGCCCAAGTGAAGCGTACTTTCCATAACTCCTTTTTCTGAAGAGTTCCAAAATTTTATATTCCGTATTCTTATGGATGAAAATTATAAGATCTACAATAATACTAAGTATTTGGCATTGGAAAGTTAAAATGCTTCAATTTATTTGATAGTAGAGTTTTAGTTGCGAACCTCTGAGGGAAAAGACTTGAACGATCCGCAGCCTTACTCGTGAATAATCTACTGAGACTGCACTGGTTGACTGATTTATTTACGTATTTTTGTTTCTAAGGAAGTCACTTAATAATTACTAATTAACGTAGAATAATTTTTTTTTTATTGAAAAAAAAAAATAACTAGGATGCAAAGCAAAATTTTCATTGGCATTATTATAAGATTGAACTCATGGACTTTGACAAACGAGGGAAATTATCAAGAATATACATGTAGCGCTCAAGGAAAGGAAACAACCTGTTTGATAACTCTTTTGACTTCATCACAATGTCGAATTAATTTCTGACTCGGGAAGACATATTTTTTTCCGACGACATGTAAGTGAGTTTTATAATTAAATTAATCCAGTTGCCATTGTACATTAAAAGCCTTTATTCAGTTTTCTTGAGGATTACGTGAACTGTGGAAAAAAGTAATCAAAATATTGTTTTGGCTACAATAATGGGAGGCCCTGCCGGCTGAAGTTATTGTATTTGCAATAAAAAGCTCATTTCAGTCATATTGATCCCCACATTGTCATTTGCGGACTTTCAAAATGCACATGAAAAGGAGACCACTGGAAATCGAACGCAGCCCAAACTTTGAAGTTTACTATAGACAACGAAATAATCAGAAAATCCATGAAGCTTCTATAAAGTTACAGGGAAAATTCAATAGTTTCGTTTGTTTCGATTCAATTTCTCATGAACAGTCCTTAACTACGAAAGACGTTATTGCAATATGTAGATTTATTTTTCATTGAATGTGTGATAATTCTACTATTCGAAATTGTAAAGCTTAGAATGCATGCGCATGCGTAATTGATTCCTTTTCTCCTGACTGAGAATAGTGACTTGAATGGACATCTTTTATGCAACTTAAACATAACGGGTCCAAATAGGGTTAAATTGAGGCAAAAAGAAAGGGTATTATTTTTCTTTTATTCATTTGATTTACAGCCGGACAGCAACCGAACAAGAAAATCGGCAGTTGGGAATACAAATGGTGATTTTTGTTTGTTTGTTCCAGAGTAACGTGCACTCAATTTTGGCTTGGCATTTTCTTGCTCTTTGACAGATTTTATGTCGCTGATTTCAATGGCAGGCATTTGCGATATTGTAACATTAAATACACACGTTTGTTTGAATTTCTAAAGCCCTCATACAGATCGAATGGAGTATTCTTTTCATTAATATCAATTCAAATCTTTGGTCGATTTTTACATCATAATATATGAATATTAGCACTCGCCCAATTCGGATTGTTTGTTCGGGATTTTGACTGAAATGTGAAACTGTCTCTTGCGTTTGTTCAATGTCTAACGAATAGGGCCGAGCCATAACGATGTTTGTGTCAATATCTAGAGATAATCATTTTCAATATGGAATTCTAACCAACAATATGAGATAAGTAAGGGATTTTTGTGAAAACCATCCAAACGTTTCAAACTTAATTGGTTGGGTGCCTTACCACAAGAAGAAAAGGGAGACTTAATTTGTCGACTAGTCGCCGTCCTTTTAAGGTTTTTTAAAACCCACCACAATTCATCGCGATCTGGAGTAAATAAAAACGCACTGACGACTATAGATAAGTTTGTTGCATACGACCCATCGTTCAGAAAAAGGGAGAGAGTTATTACAAATTTGTATGAAAAGGCTTTTATCAAGACAGTTCTATTTAGAAGCGCTACACAGCCCTTGGTTTTATTGTATCTATTTTATCCGAGTGCTGAAAGCTTTTGAAAACATGTGAACAATTTGAAACTATAGATGACAGTGGATGAAAGGGGGACACATTCAAAAGGACAAGAGAACGGCTCCCCGACCTTAAAAGCAGGTATTCAAGACCGATGAAAGTATGAGACATCTGGTATAACCCTAGACAATATACACTCCTCCGTCATCTAAATACACCAACTCGTACCAACAATGAGTCTCAATACCTATACATTTTGACTATTGTGAAACGAACCAATGAGTGAAGAAGGCAATTGTAAGCTTGTTTTAGGAGAACTGGTTTCCCCTGAATGCTGGACGTCGACAGTTTAGCTCTGGTCGTCTTGTTCCAGGACCAGTTAATGGGTCTCTGTTCCTTGGGATTTTATTGTGTCCTGTTACGCTGGAATGTTAGTGATGTACTGATGATCTCCCAACTCTCAACATTCGAAAATCTCAAAACTAAATTGTAATTGAAGATGGACAATTATACTAGGAGCATCAGTACACAAGAAAGGTATGTTCTAACCTTAACAAAAATCTGCAAACTACTATTACCTCTAGCAAAAATTACTGAAAATTCTATCAGTTTTCATTATATGCTGATGTCAGAGAGAGTACTTGCTATTCTAGATCAGTAAAACATTGGACGTGCCTGCAATAGTATATCCTTCAATCATGTCATTCCATATTATCTAAACTACCCTGACATGAACTGGGTGGTTGGGAAATCTTTTTCTCATGATTTAAATTCCGTCTACATTGTGTATGTGCCGGTATCGGGCTCTGCTCAGTTCTATTCTCACTGATATTGAGCGCTGATATTGACACAATTTATCTAAAAAGAGAAAGCTTTAAATTAATAATTGACAGCAAACAAGTCGCTGATGCCACTTTTTATATCCGGAAATTGCATACAAATCGAGATTTTAATCGAAGACATGTAGTAAAAAAGGATGAAAGGATGATTGATTATAAAAACCTTTTTTTTTATTACGTAGCTTGATCAGATTGCTGATGGACTTAAACAGACATGTTCATGTGTGGATGAAGGATTTTTTTCTTTCTAAAATGAATATTATATGCACCAATTGAAAGATTATATTTTCGCACTATGTTTTCCCAATATAAATCCCACACACCGTTGATTAAATATTTTGCACGTGTCACTTGTTTTGAGTCAGCTCCACGTATCATTTCCCTGTTGTTTGTAACCGAGACCAGGGTCTTTTTTTTTCCAGCGAACACAAACAAAATACATTGTATCCGAGGGTTTATTATTTATAATCAGGCACTACCTGCATAGAGAGTTATCAAAAAGATCGTAATTCAGTGTTAAATGCATTATGTACCATAAAAAACAGCTGCCTCTGTGCCTTTTTTGTATGAGCAAACAATAGGGGATTGGATTTTAGATTTTCAGGTAAAATGTATAAAGACTGGGGGTTTTCAAGCGTTGTCGGTGTATATAAAAGGGTTTTGTACTGAAAAACTCGCTCGTTTTCCCGTGACAAGCACAGGTTTCCTATTATGTATATAAATGAACAGATCCAAAACTGAATTGAAAAAGATTTAGATAAAAGTCTTAATCAAGTTAAACTGCATCACACCCACATCACCTGCGAGCTAGATAGGAAGGCATCGGCGCTGTGAGTATTCTCAAAATAGGTTGCTGCAGTCATTGTAAATGTGACTCGTACTTATAAATTATAATAGACAACTTGCTTTTTGTTCAGATGTTTGCTTAAGATCAGTTTAGTGTAGATTATTCGATCGATAAATTTGCACTGTTAGAAAAAGGAGAGATCAAACGCAATGGCGTGTTGGTTTTTTTTTTAAATAAATAGAAAGAGATCTAGGCTCTGAAAGACGATTGAGTGGTGATGGGAGGGTGGGTGGGGGTGTACAATGTTATAGGATTGTTTATATCTTGTATGGTATAATGTAATCAATAATGTGATTGTGAAAACAGCTGTCTTTTTCTTTGACTAATGTAGTGCACGACCCTTTTTTGTGATGCATTGATAGACTGTTTAAAGCGTCACATTTACATGTAACTATACATAAAGTTTTTAACGGTTATTGTAACTCGTTTTTAAAATTGAACTTCGGAGGAATTTTAATGATTAAAATAGTCTCACTGAAAACATGCAACTTTGTCAGTACATCTCGTCAAATGACTTCACAAACCAGAAAACTTTGGAAAAAGTTATTAGAAACCAATTGATAGAAATATGGAATATTTTTTAATGAAACGAAACAAATGACTAGCATGTATCTTGCTATATTTACCATGGTAACTTTGGTTTATCAAAGTAGCTTTCTTTTGTTATTTGTGTTGGTAATGTTTGTTCAAGTGTTAGCTTTGGACTTCAACAGTCGATAGTGTCGCAGATAAAACGCAATTTTTAAAGGAGAAATCCATATCTATACCTTTAATTAAATTAGGCTCCATTGTAGGAGAGAGATTAAATAAGTTTATTATAAGAGACACTCGATAACCGGGATAGGTACCCACACGGGGGAATAGAAATATTGAATAAAATATTTTAGACCCATTGTTTGTTGTTTTAATGATATTTTTCAATAGAGAGATTAACTACTCTATTTCTGTGGAAGGCCCCTTTTTGGAATATGTGTGATCAGGATTATGTCACAAATACGTAATTTTTAGAAACATCTGTAAAAATTGATGATAAACGACGTATCTTGGTGAGGACTACACGTGCACGTAGATCCTGGGAGCCTTTTTTGATTCAAAGACCAGGATAATACCGACCTGGCCAGGAACATATACAACCGAATTTACAAGGCCACGCCCATATCCGCGATATATTACTCCTCATACAAATAGACTAGCCTGCGGATCTATTCTACACCCCCAATCACTGGTTATTATGAAGCCAAACAATAAATTGCCGGACTGCTAGACAACTCTGTTAGTCTGTATAAGGTAGTAACTAGTTTCTAATAAATAATAGCATTCTCCTGCGGCTCCCGTCACACCATATCAAGCGGTGGACACCACTCCTCCATATTTGATCAATATGGCATCTCAGAGCTTGTAACTAAATAGACACACACCTCTAATTCGTGACGATCATATTCGTGCTCTGGAGTTCAATATTTACAAGTCAAAAAGAAATTATTGGATAAAGGATCTTAGATAATAGAATATCTTTTAGTCTTGATCGACTGATAGGGAGGGCTATAACACAAAATTTGGTGATTCGTAAGTGGTTTTTTTCGGTTATGTTTGACAGCGTGAATTGACGATAGAAAAGACTGAGTGAGTCCAAGGCTTGTATTTTTTCTCCTGGCGCAAAGCGTGCGCAAAAGGAGAGGAGCTTGAGGTGTTATCTGGTAACATTTGCTTTGGGAAGCATCGTTCATGTTCTAGTATCTGTATTGTCACTCTTTCTTTAAACAATATCTTCTAACTGTTGTACATGTATCTTATAAAACTTTATTTAGAACAAGATAATGTCATTATTGCTCGGTCTTTTTGATGCACTAATCTGTCTGCTGCAGTTTTTGAACGGTATTTGATTATCAATCTGTAATACGGTTAAAGTCGTTAGAGTGATCGTCAGACGAGGATACCTCAGGGAGATGGCCGGACAGAATAGAGGAGGTGTGGCGGCTAGGCGCAACAGCAAACGACAATCCAAAGATACGGGTGGAAATCTCCGAAGGCAGGATTTGTGCACGCTCTATGCGCTTAGATGTGTAATCGCGAAAACCAATGCCGTCCACACCATTATATCTGAACAACAGCTTCAGCAAACTCTTCACACAGAATCCTTGAGGTGGGGTCCACGTTCTGTTGCACTAAAGAGACAAATGACGTTTGTTACACATTTACCCCGCCAGACTTTTCAAACAGATGACGAATGCCTAACGTAGAAGCTGTTTGGTGTCTGTCAGATCCTTTCTGAACTTTTAGACCAACCTGTATGACGTTGAATCCCAATGTATTTTTAATGCCTTAATTGTGATAGTATTTTGCAAAAGACGGCCGCTAGTTAGGAGCAGAGACGATCTTCTGCTCGCTTTTGAACGCCTGTGAATGTTTCTCAAATTTCAAGAGACTGCATCGCGTTCCTTATAAAAGTCGTCTCTTTTCAGACAATTGCGCCTTGAGGGGATACTAGTAGGGTAAACACAAGATATTATGAGTTTCATTATTCAGTATTGGTCACCGTGACGATGACCATTATAAACCCTCGGTTGCTACTAGGGCTTTAATAGAGAGTGGATGCAGCAAAGACATATATAGGACAGAACCACATCCTTAATATAAACGTTTCTTAAACTCTGTTGTCAACTGACTACGTATCTTTTTAAGTTTGTAATATCCTTGGCCTTCTAAAATGCCCACGTGTCATTTTTTTTCTTTGCAAAAATAAATTCAAATATTCCTTTTTTCTCCCATCTCCGATTATTCAGATTAATCCGGAGGAGATCAAAATTCATCCACAAAACAGTATAGGGAAACGACAGAACTTGCTCGAATCGAAAAGGATGAATCTTACACCCCATTTCTGACGCTCAAACCGGGAAAAAATTCGTCTGTACCTTATTTGCGATTATCACCACAGGAGCTGTAGCGAGTTGCTAGCCTATTATAGTCGAATAAAGTTGTTAGAACACCGCCCCCATAAGACATTAGACGTGCGGTGAACAATGAAAAAGACCCTAGTTTTTCAATAGATGGAGGCCCTTAGTGATGAACAATCTATTGGACTAATTCGATGCAACAAATCGTAGTTGTTATGTTCTCACGTCCCTAATTTGATATGACGATTGGGAAAAGGGCTGAATACAGTATTCCTACTTTTCTTTCTTAAACAAAAACATTAAATGTGACTGGGGCACACACGTATCTATCGTCTGAGTCCTTCCCAAAGTATAATATAGGGTGTATCTGTAATGTTTAAAGTGGGGGATGTTAGTTTTGTTGTGTGAAAAATGTAAATAATCTTAATCATAATATCTTATAATCCCAGAGGCATGGCGTCCTGGCGTGGGTCGTTTATGTCCGTGGACGGGTCGAAGTCTGGGGACTCCTAATAACGCGCGATAGTATTTGATTATAAAGTGAATTTATTAAGATGGGGCATTTATTATCTCCCAGCGCTCAGCAGTAGAAACTCGTAGTCTTGTGGTGAATAGCATATATAAAACAGGTGAGAGGTTTCATTCTTCTTTATCCAATTTTTGTAGGTTTCCTAACAGTCTATTAGTTAATACATCGTCCGCTATGTCTCATACAAACGGTTACTAGGAAAAGACTCCGAGCAATGCTTAAAGTCACGTCCCAATCGCACCGTGTAGGATTGTGTTTGAGCGTGAGCTATAGTCGATGAGTCTTTGACTGTTTCAAATCTTGTGACCTAGAGGTTACGGCAGATGTTTTAAGCTCAAACCCCGTTCAAGGCCTGCAACATTTAAAAAGAATTTGTAGTTCTATTTTCACAGACTTGCATTTGAAGTTGTCAAATACTTTACCAGAGGAAAGCGACCGATTATCGCGTGGCAAGCTGGATTTTTTGTGATATTCGAAAGAAAAGGGTATCATTTTGACTTTAGAGTAGCGCCCCAATCATCCGTTATTATCAAAATCTAACCGCTGACCCGCGCGGCCGCTGGAACTAGACATTTAGACGTGCCTATTGGGCTAATCCCAACTAGATAACAGCTGGTTATCGTCGACCTAGGGTTTGATGGGCTGGTATGAATTTGGTGGTGTAGGCCGCCTCATAGTAGAATAGGAATTAGGTCCGACTAGGGCGGTTATTCATCTCACTGGTGCGCTTTATGATAAGGCTACTTCTCACCCGATTCCACATACCAAATGCACAGCAAGTAGGACAGGGTGACTTATGTTAGGCCTATAAGTCACATGGAAATTAATTGCTATTACTCTCCCATTGCAAATTTACACACGAACACTTCTAGGGCAACGAGACTGTTGTCGCTCTGGCCGATACAAATCCTGTTACCAAAAGGTTCCTTCTTTCACGCCGGGCGTGACCCGTGGGTGTTGAAGTAGACTAATTCATGCAATGCGGTTACTGAAACGTTTTGTTTCAATTTGGGGAGTTTCCTTACACGAAAAACGAGACGTATCCACGGGCTGGTAAATACCGCCTTCTAACTTACTTCACTGATTGTTCTGAGAAATTCTGTACGTGTTAAGGATGACGAAGTACGGGACAGAAGATTTCGATATTGTGTCGTTCCAATAGTTGTTATTGCAAGAATTACCCGAGATTTTTATTCGTATAAGATGAAAACCCTGACATTGGGCCCATAAATACAATAGAGATTCTAGCGCATGGTAAATATCGATTACCGTCTGATTTTTGAAGCAATTGACCAGTAGATACAAGTGTTTGAAGTGCACTCAATTTGCTCCTGGACTGCGTTATAACATTTTTGAAAAAGTGTAATTCTCAACGCTTGATGTGGACATTGCTACACAATTCTCATGTACCTTTGAGAAATGACAAGATGAGCTGTTGTGTTAAGGTAACTTTAATGAAATAAGATTTACACCTATTGGCGGGGTCATCTCGTATATTAAAAAGGGTCCAGTACTACTCGATTTCAAAGAAGGGAAAACCCTGCACCGTCCGTCTAAAATTAAAGCAATGAATGGAGCATGATTATTGCTCAACGACAGAACCATCCCAATGTCCCCATAGACTTTAAATATTTTTTTTGTTTTTTAAAACATGTTGAACTCGTTTTCAGATAATAGTTGTTTTGTAAGTGGGTCCCCGTCAATTTCAACTCCTTATGACAATGTGGTAATTTTGTTCGCAGGATGCTAGCAAAACAATTCAAAAAAATGCCATAAATATAAATTGAAGAAAAGGCCCTCTGGCAATATATATATTGGATCGATTTGGTTATATGTGATGTCGTTTTTTTGATGCAGGATATTCGCGCTCTAAAGATAGTTGAGATTCTGGTAGTGTCCGCGCGCACTCCTCCCCCCCCGCATTAAGTGCCCTTTAGCCTGTCTTTCTCAATGTTTCAGCTTTGTCATCTCACATTGTCCTTTGAAAATCATCCAAACCAGCCGAAAGATGAATCAAGTAGTAGTTCTGCCAACGCTCGTCGGCCTGCCCCAGTTCTCTCAACAAGTAAGTTCGGCTTCCAAATGGTATTTAGGTTACTAGTAGATGCGGTTATTTCTTTTGAACGATTGTGGTAGAGAACTACCGCTGGAATAGGGATTTATTAACCACACTGACTCAGAACTGGGTAGAATTACTTGTCGTGATATCTTTGTCTGACAAAACCCGGTGGTGTGATCCGGTTAGAATAGGTCTTGCACCGTACCTTTCGGTGATCCGCCATTCGCCAGTGGTCCGACCAGTCACAAAGATGGCGACTCAATTGGGGACGGTGGCCCTTTTCGGCGATGATGACCCGGGAGCAAAAACTGAAAAAGGTGTTCTCCCCGTTGGTTGTTTAGTGCAAGGATTGGTTGGTTTATTTTGTCCTGGCAGGAGTGTGCTGAGACGCAACATTTAACAGATAAACCGCTGTATCACCTAAGTCTTGCGCTGCCAAAACGCGTCATCTGAAAGGTCGGCTCGCGCATTGGAGGGGTTCTATATTTTTACTGCCGGCCCATCTTTCGAATGGTCAGATGGCTCCAGCACGTACGTCACTACAAGGGCGTTTCGTTGGTGTCGCTCACCCATAAATGTTAAGGAGTGTAAAATCATTATCATTTGCCAATAGGAACGACCACTGGATTGCTTAAAGCTCCGCGGAATCGATGATAAAAGCAACACATTGTATTGACTCATAGGCTCAATCTCTGTGACTGACCTTTCTGACGGATATAAGTGGAGCACATGACTTAACTGGAGACAATCGGACTATTATGAGGAATCGAGTCAGCCCAAACAGCCGCTCGTGATAATTGGGGTATATTCTGTAACAAATGGGTTCAATGGTCATTATATTAGTGGTACGTTCTGACAGACTTCTGTACACCAGACCTTATGTACACATTGCTCATCCATTGTTGACAGAAATGATTGACTACTTACAACAATTGTTTGTTCTTCTGCCCAGGGGTTCTCACAGAAGCGGAAATACACGAGAGTCGCCTGTTTTTGAGAAAGGAGCAAGAAAGCCTTGGTCTCATAAATAGCGAATATTGGTGCGTATATAAAAGGTTTTGCTTATGGCTTTAATATGCACCATATGTACATACACCGTGACCGATTTGTGGTCCAAATGCTGTTGGTGTGTTGTTTCATAGCAATTGTTTTAAGATCACTTCGTTTTTCTCCACATAAAATCACGATTTATCTATGACGCAACAGGGTGTGTTCACAGAAGTTTCTCCAGCGAGTCCGTTTCAACCTTAAGGTTTCAAGGACTTAGAATAGAGATGTGAAATGGGGCCCGGCAATCAACAGGGCGGATGCAATGCATTTTGTATTCACCTCACTGACACCTTTCAGTCCGGGAAAGAACTGAGTCTTGCTGTATGTAGGGGGATTAAATAAACAAAAGAAACAACACACAACCATTCTTAAAAAAAACCCCTAAAGAATACAACAATAGCTGTGTCCAGGCGGTGTCCTCGTAGGTGTGCCTTCTCACACGCCATACTCCCCATTAAAAGTTTTCTCGATATGTAAGGGTTAATCTAAGATAAAGGTGGGGATAAAGTAAACTATAACGAGAGAAATTTTGATCAGAGTTTGAATAGTACTTTGTCTACGCATTTCAAGGTCCATACCATTGACTTGACTTAGAATGATCCAACTTTATTGGCCGCATAATTGTGGCTCGGATGGGTTCGTCTGTCTATATTGATCACCAGACATGAACCTGCACAGTCCCTCTCACCAATCTCCCCTCCAACCAAGTTCCCCCGGTTGTGGCTTTGGCAACAGACCGTAATCTTGTGAAACGTGTCATTTTGTGCTCGATCGAGACCAGGTTATCACACGGTTCAGCAACTCACTGGAGATTTAATTCCTTGCTGGGTCATTTTGGTTAAGGTTTTGTTTAGCGGTATTCGAGTAAGATAGATTTCACTTCGAGCATTAAGATTGATTGCGATTTTAGATAGTGGAAGAGCATATCGGTATTACATATACCCGCTTCATTATCGTTGTTCTTCACGTTTTTCTCTATGTCTATACGAGAAATATTTCACTTGTCTATAAGATGCAGAAGTACTATACACTGAACAACATTCGACCCGATGAATCGTCGCATTAAGAGTTTCCGAGGAGAAAGGACCCTAGTTGAAATATATAATCCTCTCAGAAAATGGATCCTAATTGAGTTTCGTAGGATCAGCAGGATAGACAACTAATAGAAGAGTCATATCCAGGGTTAGTCACAAAATTGGTTACAGAACTTTGGTTTCTCCCCAGTAGGAAATTGATAAGGTCATGAGAGTTCGCTCCGTCTCTTTCGCCTTGGATTCTCTACGTTGGTATTATTTTGTGATTAGCAAACCGTGTTGGGTGCTTAATCATCCTCCTTTTGGTTTTAATGTCAATATTGCTTCACAGAAGTTGAGACTTTAGTTAAGCTAAGAAGAAACTTCATATGATGTAGTTGATACTATCCGGCTGACGGTAAGGATGTCGAGTCAGTCCAACTAGGGATCAAGTGGCGACTTGAAAATTATCTCACCCAATTCATATGTTGAGGATAGTTAAGGAATTGGAAAACTCCATAGATGGACACGTCTCTGAGGACACTCAAAGATGAGCCTGTCGATGTTGATTGATTATATTACTGCTATAGCTTGAGAACTTTTCGCTCGGGTATAAAGACGTCACTCATTAGTCAGGTGTAACATGCTAGCCTGGCAAACATTCTGGCCTATGTTCCGGCGCAGATGCCCAACCTTTGAGGGGGGGTGCTGGGGGTTGGGGAGGGTCTCTCTAGACTCGCCGCCCTAGCAAACCCGCTCTTCTGTTAAACGGAGATCATTCGGTCGGGGTTGCCTTAAGTTGGTGTATTGAGGTCTCCAGTTAAGAATTCGCGCCAGTGTGAACCCGGCCTAGACCGAGATCAGGACGGCGTGCGTCTTTGGAATCTTTACAAAGACTCATTTGTAGGCTTGCGCACTTATCAGTTTTTCAAGGTAAATGCCCCGCCGTTGTCGGCCGCCCAGGACAAAAGCAAAGTTGAGGAACGTGGTTGTGGAGGTAATGATCTATATTTTAACGGGACGGCGCCTAGTTTGGGTAATGAATTGTCCCTACAATCTACCGGTGTAAAAGGTGTCTCGCGGCCTTAATGTAGACTCATGATACCCTCTAATACCCTGTGATCTTTTAAAACAATGAAAACTCATTCCGACGAATGCGAGTTTGCGTTCTGCACGCCATCACTAGAGGAAATAATGTAGGTTGGCTTTACTTCTGTATTTCAGAGGTCGTCCGTAGTGGCATCTTTAACTGAAGGTGAGCACAAAGCTGACAGACAATTGATGTTGACTGTTATTTTGTACAGTTTGTTATCAGGTTCCTGCTCAGCTAACCTCGGCTGAGCACTATCGATTTAGCTCAGAGATTATCTGTTCGCTTCAGGTTTCATGAAGACGTCACGATATATTTAGCCGGTGAATGTGGGCTTGCAACATGTTAACGTGACGCCTCACGATGCTTCGGACACTCTCAGCGCGGCCTTATTGTACCTTGGTGGCTTGGCAGATCCTTGTGATTTTGCCGTGCCACCATAGCACACCCTGTATATTACCCCGAACATGTTCTTCAGACCGTGACAGGGCAAACGGGTGAAACCAGCCGAATCTAGGCTCCGCATGAAGGGTTCCTTTTTAGCAGTATTTCGGCTGTCATTGTACAAAGGTCTGGTTTCGCCGTCCGGTCTCAATTTCGAAGCGACCTTCCCAAATGGCAAGTCGTGCGCCTCGTTAACGAACAGGGTGCAGGAGGAATGCTCTGTGTGTGGACTTTACCATTATGATAACTACCCGGGAACTCTGAACTCCGGACCGAAGGGTCAACGCAAGAGGAAGAAACATATGTCAAAAGCGACATCTAAGATCGCATTATCGACAGTCTCAAAATACCTCTAGTGTAGGCACCTTTTCCGTTCTGGATCTGCCTTATATACCGATCGAAAAAGAGGGTCTGAAATCTTTTCCACCCTTATGTGAGGTTTCAACCCGTATGCCTTTTGTGTGAAGTCTTCGTGTGGTGTCTAGGTCCCGTTCGGGTGGGTTAGGTACGAGAAGTTCCTTACTTAAGTGACTCCCGCATATTATCTAGACCAAGTCGATAAATTGAAAGCTAGATTATTAACGGTGGAACGCTCCCATTTGGGGTAAGCGTAACGACCTTTAGTCCATTGTATTGTGCCACGGCTTAATGAGAGTATAAAAGCAGGCTATTACTGGGAATATTAGGTTAAGTTCGCGCGCAATTATTTCCAATGTAATATACAGAACTGCGGAAAGAGGTTACCTTGGTCCTAGTGTCTGTGTGTGCTTTTTATATCGAATCTCTTTGCATTAAGAGGCCTCCGGACGTAGAGATGCGTTCGTGAAGAGCCGAGACCCCTTTTCCATATTTGTCTTTACCGAGCAAGGTAACCAGTTTACTTTGTGGGGATAGAAAGCCGCATGTAAGCTTCTAAAAATGAATAGGAACAAGTTGATTCCGAGGGAAAAAAATAGTCCAGAAAAAGCTGTAGCATAGACTTTTTTTTATTTGCATATGCGCTTTGCAAAGAGAGCGCTGGAACTCATGAGTGAGGATTCCTAAGATAATATTGGATGTTCAAGAAAATACTCTGGCACTGCTTTACGTCACAGACAGCTATGAAGGATGCGAGCCAGTAGGTAGGAGGAAGATGAAAGTTGAAAAGAATTTTGTGATGACATGCTGGTAACATATCTGGATGAATATTGGCTTTGAAATGTTTCGTAAAATTCGAGATGATATTTTCGCAAGCAAGGAATGAGGCGTTCTTGAGCGGATCCGTCATGTGTGTTCTCTATTATGCCGGTTCGAGTCAAAATCAAAAGAAGAGTTTGTTTCTCGAAGCGATTGCGTTGTGCTGAGTGCCCACTTACACAGATGGATCCAACATTACGTCCAAATAGCTGGAGTGAATTTTGTCAGAATCAGTGAGGGGTGTAGCGTGAGTGAGACTCGGTATGCGCGCAACCGGCAACAGAGAACTTCATTTGTTGTTCTACTTAGAAGGACTAATAGAAACTCCTCGCGGAGTTGTCGGGGGACCGGTGCATTTGGTTTTATCCTTATCTTTGACATCGTAGTAGCAGTTGATTGGAGAGTGGTCTGTGTAGTTGTTGTGATAGTTGTTGGTTGATGTCTGGACTACTGAACAATGGGGGCAAGTAGTCGAAATGAACCAACTCACAACAAGGGAAATAGCGTAATGCTTCTAGAACGATTACACTGACTGGGTTTTGTCTCCGTCTTTCCTAACAGATCACAGGCTACAACACATGCGCTCCGCATGACTTGCCTTGGGATGCAATGCTCTGTAATGAAAATATCTGTATTGATGAGAGACAACATGAACAATGCCGAAGAACACCGGTTTGATTGATGTTAAAGGATATGTGAAGAGTGCCAAGTCGGACCTTGTCTCTTCTGGTTTTACATGATGCTGAAACCGTCTTGAAGGAGGAGAAGTGATTTTCACACGAGATAGCGTTCAGAGCTACACGTCCTAATATCACCTCAGAGGTTGAACACCAAAGAGTTCGAGGAAGAAAAGACAAAAAACTTTGGCAGATTATGGATATTTTAGGATCTTCTGTTCATGTTTTACAAATTGTGACATTGTATATCCCCTAGTGGTCAGCTGGGAGAAGGGAGTTACCATGGTTTGTTTGTCCTTTAGACACTCTCTCGACTGACAATACACAATCCACCGCTCCCCTTGGGTGAAATAGAGCTATAAAGTCAGACTAAAGTAATTCAACACTAAGGTAAGAGACGCATCTCTTACAGTGGGTCAGAATGGGGTAGGTAGGGTGAAACATATTATTGGACGCATTTATTCGAAGAGGCGCAGTCCTAGCATCTTCGCTCGTAAAAGAACAAATTAGACATGTTTTGTAAAGTTTTCCATTGCTGATCTTTCAACCAGAGAGGTGCAAAAGGGGGAAATGAGTATGAAGGTACCCTCTTTAAGTAGTACTGTCCTTTACGGAACCGCTAAACAGGCACTCGCAACGCACGTACCCAACACTGAGCAGTCTCATACAACCAGAGTAACAAAAGAGCGAGATGATGAGTGTAACTGTCATACGAGAGTGAGAAATCATGAGACATCCTGCCGGGAATATTAACGCTTAAAGAATTAGTCTAGCTTTAGCATCGAAATATGGGGTTAATGCGCAGCAGATGAGAAAAGTAATGATGCGAGTGCACTCTCATGTCATCTCACGTTTGCTCGATACTCAATCTAATCGAGGTAAGAGTAAGAGATAAACGAAGAGTTTAGCTATATTTTCGAGTGTGCAAGTGATGGTGACAAACGGACTAATACTATTTCATCCTGTTACTTTTGTCGGTACAAGCCAATGATTCCCGGCAGATTGGTTGTCTACATGAATACAAAATTCGTATTATAAGAATGGAGGTACCACTCTTTAACCACTCTTCCTCCGTTGTGTTGTACTCTGTTCGTAGAGTTGACTTTGGGCTCCCGATTATCGTTACTAGGCTGTATTTCGTTTTCACAGCCTGTATAGCGCGTTTCGCTAAAAGGAAAAAGTCTAAAGAGAAGTTTACCTTTCATTGACTCTTGTGTGTCCCCTTACTTCTCTGGTGAAATATCACCAATTGGGAAGTTATCTTAGTTGGACACGCAAGAACTGCTCTTCTTGCTCACGTAAACCTTAGTTTACCGCACTCTTTGGATTATATCGGGAATGCTGAAGAGAAACACCTGTGTTGTTTGTGGATTTTGATCGTTAGGTATATGGACTATTTTCGATAACTGAGTTGTTGTTGGGTTATTTTGGGGTTCGTGGGTCTAAATGTCACTATAGTTCTACCTAAGGTAACTTTGATTGCACTGAACCAGAGGTTCTGGCTTGGGGATATCACTGCTTTCACAATTGGAGAACTGGGAACTAGAAATCATAATCCAATCAGTGTTCGCATTGCCAATTGTTTCGTCTTTTGCTCTCTGTATTTTTTGTATGTTTCACCTCCCAATATGTTTTTTCTGAAAATGCATGACATAAGTTGATTGTCTGCAAAATCTGGTTAATTCAAGTCGTCAACCACTTTATATACTGGGCACAGTCTATTGTAAAGCCTTCAGAGAAAGCGAGGTTTGCTCCTTGGCCTACTTTTTTAACCACTTGACCGTAGTCAATTCGCACGAACCTTTGTTTCTGGCGTGGCCGGAATTTTGTTCTCATTTTCTTTCTCTGCATCGTACAAAATATTGTTTCATACCAGAGCTGCTCTGCAGCAAATTCTGAGCAGCACTATTTCTGTAGCATTATCTTTAAATGACCAGACATAAGACGCCGATCCATGTGATCGATCGTCTAGCCAAGATACGTATCCTTGTGTGAGATGTCGGAATTTCCTCCTCGTTTTGCCCACCATAATGTCGGTATCCTAGAAAACCTCCCAAATCGAAACCAAGTCCTCACCACCTCTGGATCATCTCAGTGGCAAACCAGAGGAGAACACACAAAGCTATCTCCGCACAGGAGTCTCTCAAATGTCCTTTCATGAACAAAATGAAGTTCTTTGCCTTCCTCTATCTTCTTCCATCCTCCTCTGGACTTCTGAAACCTTCCATCAGCTACGAAGAATTGTCATCATCGCCTGTAAATAGTTGCACTCAAAACACGGAGGCTATTAGAACAAATTTTAATGTTTGATGTGTTTTGTGACTGAATCCGAAATAAACACCGGGGGTAGACAATTTAACTTCTTCTGGGATACCAGTTCATCTTCGAATTTCTTTTCAGAAATGTGGTCGCAGAATGCTTTGTAACCATTTGTCACCACGCCTACTTTCTTATGTTCGACGTGATCTTCGCACTGTCCTTTCTCTACTCTGGACGTAACACAGAGCTAGGCTCCTAGTGTTTGTGGTAAGCACCGATCATTTGCAATTTCTTAATAAACTCCCAGAGTTTTTGAGTGCATCGACCGTCTGTCACATACTATGTTCATGGTCGTCGATACTTAGTTTGGCAGACCATGCTAAAAGTAAAATATATAATTTCTTTCATCACTCTCCTTTCTCAAATAGGGAAAATGAAAATACAGGTAAGTTCGGATGCCCTTTACTGCTTCACCTCTGAATCAATCATATAATTTCCTTTTCATATAACGTGGTGTGGGTCGAATGCTTTCCTGGCTTGGATCATGACCAAGTACTGGAGGAATGAATTTGGTATGAAAAAAAGAATAATAAGTGTCACAGGTTCTCCCGATTCGCAAAGATTGGTATTCTCGATGCGTCGAGGCCTCCTCATAATTGAGAGGAGCATTAAAAAAACGAAAACTCAGACGGCATAGTTGGAACTCGTTTCGCACGAGATTTTGTTTCATCGAATATCAAACCATTAACACCCTCATATCCCAACGTCTAGTTCATATGCCTCGCTCTATGGTATATTGCCTACAGAGGCCGTGACAATAAAGCAAGACGGGACTACATTTACAAAAATATGTTTGAGACCACATTTTTATAGATAAGGACGCGGATTGTAGCAGTGGGAGCGCCATTGTTGGTCGAAGACGCAATTTAAATTGAAGAGACCGATTTCTCATGTGTTTTAGAATGAGGAAGAAAGAAAAATATCGCACTCCATGCACGGGGATTTGGGTCCTGGCTTGAAACTCCATGAGAATGAGGTTCCCGAACAAAATTGGAGTGTTCTCGTGCATTCTTTTAAGATTACTCGAGTTGTGTGATGTGATGTTCCTGTACAGTCCTTTGCGTCACCCGTGGGGTGTTTCCGGGGCTTAGAACAAATCAAGGATCACCATAGCAAATGCTTCCCGGAGATCAAATGGAGACTTTACAAGGCCTTCGTAATGATAAGGGCGAACAGTAACCGGTGAAGTGGGGAAGAAGGTCTATGCAGTAACGGAGGGTGAGAACCGGAAAACCTGGAGGTTTTCGCCGTGTCTGACTTGTCACCAACCAGTGGTTGCTGGGCACGAATAAAGATTCCCTCCCTCGATACCAAAGGAGGCCCTGAGGTGCCTGAGGCAAGAAGGCCAGACTTATTCATTATTGTTTTGCCCAGCCCTTTTCAGTGACAGGACGGTGGCGCGGCAAATGTTCTAATGGTTCTTGTTCTCATGTGGAGACCACTTCGTCACATCCATCTCTTAGGCCTTCTGACGCTTTGGGAGGGGTTCAGGAGACACTAAGTAAAGCTGACATCACAAAGATATTCCTTTATCAGGCCACGGCTAACTATTGCCATCAGGAGACGTGAGCATTGTATCTCGTACAGGGCCGATTTTATAGGGGATGCCGAAGTTTTGCTTGTGTATGCTTCATCTTATTGAGTATTTCTGAAACATAGGCGGTCTTGGGTATTTTACCGCCTTGGAGAACATTTCGCTTATTATTCGTAGGTTCCTCATCTGCCGTCTTGATGAAACTGCTTTGTGTTGGTGGTTTGCGGTCAACTCACATCTCAATTAAGATCTGTAGTTGAAATGTAGGTAATTTGTTGGAGAACTCGTCACCTGTCCTGTTGACCTATCTTGTAGCGGGGTTATGTCAATCGTTTTGACAGTCTACTATGTGCCGGTTTGCTTGTTCCTTGTGGTTTTTTTTTGTATAGCAATAGGTGTTAGACCTAAATGCTGCTTTATACAAAGATGCCTGGAGCGTCTTCCATGCAAGCGAATTCCGTTATTCACTCTAGTCTGATAATGCACCACTACTATGTATGAGAGACAGTCACTATTGTCTTGGTGGGGATACATACATCCTTCAAACTGTGTTTTTGGGTATTGTTAAGTGGTACAGCGTATATTTGATTATTATTCACTGCGATTTGGGTTTGTTTTTTTCCTTGTGCCTGCCCGGGCAGTTCTTTTACGTGGCTATTACTTCTAGCACCAATGGTAGCCAAAGAGCTCAATTGTATTCTTGTCGAGGAACTTCTGTTGTTTATCATTTCTCATTGGATAATATGGTGCATAATTATGTAATGATTGGTGACTGCCCAGCTAGGACTACTAGGTAAACACCCGTGACCAACTGCATCCTTTCAACCAGCTTCATCTAGTTTTTTAGCGACTTGTGGTTCCAAACGACTACCTAGTGGCTGCAGATTGGGGACCTCTGTCCGGGGATGTTTAACTAACATTAAAGAGAGCTCTCTCTCTTCACACCGATTTGTGCGCCTTGTTATTGAATGAACTTCCTTCTAGCTCCCTAGCTGTGAGCTAAATGGGGAGGAATGGTGATGCCTGGGGGGGGGAATGTCCATTGCTTTTAGTTTTACCGTTCGACGATTTTCTGGTGTCGCTTACCCGTACCACCCTTGTCGGGGATCCTCGCCGGCATTCTTAGACCACGTGGTCTTACTCACGTATCAATTGGTGTTGTGGCTTAGCACGCCAGCTCTCGCCGCGCGTGATTAGGAATACGATAGAACGTCTACAAGCCTATACCCCAGAAGTGATGAGACTAAAGTTCAATAGGACGTAGACAACACCCTTTGGCTCACGCAGGACAAGATAGGTGCGGCATCCAATGGTGCCTACGGAAGGAGTAAGCTACCCTCATCTCTGTTTGCCTGGGGGTCATCCACTCCTGGTGGATCCCGCTCGTCTAATAACTCACGCCGTTCACACAGAGCTACGTCTTAGGTATATCTTATCTCGTAGTGTCGTAAACACAAAGCGCTGCTTTCCAACCCTACTGGATCTGCCCGTAGGCTCTCACAGATGTGCCAGGATAGCCCTTTTTGAAATCAGTGTTATCATGTCGCCGGTTCCTATTTGTTGCGTAATCTGCTGTTTGAAATATAGTATAAAGGATTATGCCTTTAACAGAAATGTACCCCTAGCCTCCGACATTCCAATGTATAATGCTCCATAGCTGCTGATTTTAAATCGTCCTCTTTGGCATCAACTTACTTTTTAGTCATAGTTATCAGAAGGCCGTTCGCAGACATTTTACCCTCGCTCCTGCACCAATGCTGACGCCCTTTCACGTGCTGTTCCACCAAGGCCTGCACTACTTAAGGACGGCGTTGTTGCAACAATAGAACATTTTGAAACAATTCACCTTGCAAAAGTTACTCTATCTTCGCTATACTAGGAAGCCCTTCTCACACTCTGGTCCTCAGCGGCTTCTCGTTTTGGAAGAGATTTGAATGAACATAAAGTTGTGTATTCTCCTTATATATATTGAATACAACCATAATGCTACATCCTCTTCTGACTCCCGTTCTTATTGATGGGTGCCCCATTAGTGATTGTGAGTAGTGTTTATAATTATCTACAATTCTTTTAATACGGTTTGATCACCTTCTTTTTTTTGTATACAGTCTACATCCCGAGTGTATAATATTCCGCACGTAGAGTGTTTCACAATTTGACTGAGACTGCCAAAGAGACTATTGTGAGAGTGGGCACTGGTGGCTTATAATTTCGGTCTGTTTATTATGGTTGCCCAGTATATATTATTGCTCTGCAGAGCGATGCAAAACCTTAGCGTACAGAATTAGGTTATACATAGGTGAAGTACCAGCCTTCCGTCGTGGGCGGCGTGGATTGATGTTTGTTTTCTTGTTAATTCGTGTCCAGGGAGATGGTCCCCTCTGTGTGCCCTCGCGTGCTGCGTCCTCACTATAACTGTCAAGATTCTCAATCACGCTTGGGGTGCACAAGTTGGAAGGTAGAGCTGACTTTACTTAGCTACTCCTCGCTAGAACATCGCTCTTCCAAATCTTTGAGCAGATCTTCTTCTTCTAAAATCTGCACATTTGGCGGGGGTGGGCGGCCGCGTGTGTTGTGTTTAAATTTGTATTATAGCTCTTAAACTCTAAGCTTTTTCTTTTCGGTCAGGGCAGATGCTAACGTATGAAACCGCTGGCTTGAAGAGGTTCTTCGGCTGTCGTTGTATCCATCTCGAACAAGGTCATCTGTGCTTTCCATTGGTATGGGGATCCTGAATTGTCATGTCACACCTTGTTCGAGAATGTGGGCATAAGATTGAACGAACACTCACCAGTGATTTCAATTTGTCGCGCCATTCCGGTCCGCCCATAACTATCCCTTGAATACCAAAATGATACAAGTTGTACAGAATGCACGCGGGGATCCCCTGGACACGATGGACAGACTAGTGGAAATCAACAGGTAGTCGCATCATTTAGGAGGCCATCGCTACGGGCAGCCTTTGCTATCCCCCGATAGTTCCTCCCTGCGGTATCATGAAACTCGCCCGTTGATCTGCCATGCCGATCCCACGGTAATATTCACGGAAACGAGTTCTTCCCTTGCCTTGAAAGATCCAAATCAGCTGACCTGTGGAAAACGCTTAACTAATGGCTAGAACCATCAGGTTCAAGCATTTGACTCATTATGTTTAACGCAACGCTGTCATGATTGCGGTTATCTAAATCCATTCGCCTATTATCGCACGCCCCGGGCCTATTCTTCTCAAGAATTTTACGAAAGTGCTTTAAAGCGTCCATATCGGTAACTAACTTGTTATATTTACAGACTGCTATCGAGAAAGAGTCATTTACTGGTAAAATGCGTGCTTGCTGTGGAGCTATCGTGACTGTTGAACCCGACTGCTACCCTCGACCTGCAATGATTAAGAAGGCCGGTATAAATAAATTTGTAAAAGAACATCAACCACATAAATAGTTTTACACATTTTTTGGTGTTCATCTTTTCCTTTTGCATAAACGGTATTCTAACTAACAGATATAACATGCCGGAGCTCTCGTTACGTAGCATTTTCATATATATAATAATTGTATACAATATTCTGTCAGAATGTGTCATTTGTTCGGTGGTTCAGTGTTGTTGACCTGTGGTGCGTATCGTTTTTGCACATTTTGCAAACATAATCCGCCACTCTCCCGTATTTTAAATTTTCGTGTTTTAACCTACCACTGTCTCGATTTCATCAGACTTGGGGGGTGAGATGCGAGGTCCCTGCTCTTGTGGCACTTTTTCATATTGATCGACTTGTGGTGACCGCCTGCCCATCAGAGCACTTGCATTTACCTTTCAATCCCCGTTAGCTTTGGATCGCATACTGTCTGAGTATTCTGACTATCTTCTACGTTGTAGCCCTTGTGTGTTAGGTGGGTCTCTATATAAACTGTTCTATTCTTAATCTGCTACAAGCCTTATCTACTTTCCTTTTTTCGTTTCTGAGGCTAATTCTCTTTTTGGTTTGCTAATCTTATAACTCAATTTTTAACATTACATTTTTGGTGTTTCGGGGGGGCGTCTTCTGCACACCCGTGCTTTACTTTACCGGTTTTCCATGGTTGCCACTCTTAATCCGATGCCTACTTATTTTTTTATCCCTTTTACGAGGTTGGAAAGTGGGCTGTTGCCTTTTACTCAATTTTTATTGCAACCAAACCTATAATGTTCTCTTTCTAAGAAACTCTCATTACATCTCCTTCTTTTCTGGCTGGGAGTTCCTCTATATGGATAACTTCTTCTTGGTGTAAATCAATGTAAGATTTTATTATTCTTATTCCTCTTTTTTATCCCTTTATGATACTCGGTTTGCTCCGTTGTTTTGCCAAAATGCTTTGGAATACATTGACGAACCGTGCGATCCGCCAGCTGCCTTTCTAACGCCATTTGGCTTCTTCCATTTCATCAAGTCTTCTAGAGACCGCTTAATTTCAGCCAGTTATCTTGGTCTTTTTTGCTTCACGCTTCCCAATGTTCCTTATACCACTGCATCTTGGGTGCTGCTTGGTCTGGGATACTTGTCCACTCTGGACATTAACCTCAGTTTTTGATTTTCTTATCGATCTTAACCAATTTGAAAAATTAAGAGTATTACATCATGCTATAGTTTTTATTAGCCAACCCAGATAAGTTATACTCATGGGAGCTTATTTAATACCACCCGGATGTTTTTTGTAGTTCGTTTTAGGAAAGCATTACCCCAATCCCACGCTTTCCGTCTCCCACGTTCTTGATCAGCCCAAATGCACTGCAAATAGAGAGAGGCAGGTTACGAGTTATTTGCCGTACTAAGCTGCATTCCCAAGATATTACTAATAGTTTAGAAGACTCGTTTATTTCTATTCACCCTTGAGTTGGGCCGGAGGTATAACTTACTCAATCAGACTACACCATCGGACTCTCTTCGTTTTTCTCATACCATAAACATAAGGTATCATTTCTACTGTCTTTTCTGCCTCTTAATACCGTGCGCTAGTTACAATCGTGGTTGTTTTTTCGGCGACCGCCCTTCTACTGTAATTGCAATGTCCAAGTTGGTTTCCTCCCTCCACCAGGCGCGGACGGCCGGTGCTGGAGCTCACGTCCCCACTGCATTAGCCCGTTTGCGTGCAAATGGCTCAACTCGTTGTCTGATCCTGTCGTGCTTAGGAACTCGCATATTTTGCTCTGGGCCGGTTGTGCTACTGCTATTTGTTTATGTTGGTGTTGCATTCCTCTCCTCACATACTTCTTGTAGGGGTGTTGTACACATTTAGGTTCTGTGGCCGCTTACGGCCTTTGCTTGAAGGAGGTTCGTGATGCCGCTCGTGGGCGCTGCATGCTTCCCTCAGGCCGCCTGTTTTCCGGATGGCTTCGTACACTTAACATTATTACTGGTACCCAGCTTCCCTCGCTCTTACCGTGGCGGTTGCCTAAGTCGCACGCACTGCCCGATGAGTTCATGCCCTGCTTATTTAAGTGTCCGCGGACCTTCACGTCGCGTTTGCAGAGCCCTTCAGAAGCAAAGAGGGTTCCAATGTGAAGCTGGGTACCTCTTCTATGAAAATGAGCCTCAAAAGCCCCTTGAATACGTAAGATTCATTCGCCTCTATTTAAGGATTCTGTCATTTTCCTGGTTGGTGATTGCTCCTGCGTTCTGTGGTGGACCAAACCTTTTATCGGGGGGCGCGAGTTCTAATACTTGTCGTTTAGTCCGTATACGATACTGATCTTACAATGATGGGGCATGATCCTATTTAGGCAACCATAGGATGTAAATAAAAAAAATGTGACGCAATTCATATATGTTTGCTCTTCCAAACTCCATTGTCTGCCTACTATGCACCTTGTGAAACATATTCTTCACTTACACCATACCTGCATTTTATCCAAACATATTTTCCAATCTATGGCCTTAGAGAGATTTTCATTAAAACTTCTTTGTTCTCCTGTATGACACTCCATGTACCTTCTTAGTAGAAAAAACTTGGTTTCTTTCGTTTGCGATCTCATCGCACTTTTATAACCGCCACGATATATCTGTTTACTATTTATTGTTTGTTGTTACTTTTCCTGCTCATGGCTATCAGCCTGGGATTTGTTTGGCATTAGGTTTGTGTTGGTAGTCTCGATGTTTTGATGTATAAATAGTGGGCGCTGAAGGTCCACAACTCATCCGTTGTTTCTCTGCAGGATGTCACCCATTAACTCAATGCGCCTTATTAATCAGGTTATCGCAAAACAACAATTATTTATTCTTCAGGTTTATTTGTACCCGACATCCTCTGAAAATGCACGTGTTTTGTTACGGCAATCACTGGACCCTGTGGATATCTATATTTTTCTTTTGCCTTTTTGCTTTGTTGTGACAATTACCGCGTACTTATGGTTTATTGTGTATGTGATTCCACTCAGCGAGGTGTCTTTCTCCCACATCCTGGGGCCTCGGATGAGGACGTCCTTCCAGTAACGTTTCACGATACCAGTTATGTTGCAATTAACGGAACTTCTGCATCTATTGATGGCTTATTATTTCCTTGCCCGAATGTAATACCATGTAAAGACGTTTTCCATTATTAATCCGTGACTCTCGCAAATTCGAGCCCGTCCATTTAGTCGGTGAAATAAGTTTAAGATTTATAATATTATATCATTACGGTTTTTATTCAATCACTATGGTAAATGTATAATTTTTGTGTTTGTATATCTTTCTTTATAAGGGATTACCCGTCGATCTAGAATCTGTGCCTTAAAGGATGACTTGCTGAGCGACAAAGTCAAACTCCTTAATAGCATCACATAGACTAAAAAAAGTGGAAACTCAGAATTGAACCTGAATTTATACTCACAATGTCTTATAACTTATTTTGTCTTTGATTCTATAACAACACTCTTTTGGTCATTCTTGTTCACTTTTGAGTATAGTAAATGTCACTTGGACATACTAAAAAGAGAATTGCTATGACATAAAGAATTTAAATAACTGAGTTCCTCAGCTAAAGCTTGAGTAACGAACTCTGAACAGCTGCTCAATTTTTCTTGGTTTTCTGATGCCCCAACCCTCCTAGGCTGGCCAGGAGTTTTCTGACTAGATGATGCGTAAATAACTTTATGGCGGTCAATCACTGCCAAAGACCTAAAATCAAAGTGTGTGTTATTCTGTATGTATTTTCTAAATTTATTTATCCACCACATCTGTCCAAATTGAATGGAAACTCAGAAAACTTCTATCATCCTCTAGACTACGAAAAGTACCGGAATGGGACGAAAAGTGCTTAATTACATATACCCCTGCCATTGCCTTCATATTCTGGTAAGTCCGTTCGGCTTTAGTAGGTGCCTAATCAAGGTTTATATCCTGTCACGTATTATCACAGTAATCTGAAATAACCAGTTTATTTCTGTCAAATAACAATTTCTTACAAATCCTATGATATCCTACTCCATCTTCTGTCTCCGCCCATTCATAGTCTGGCTCTACAATCCCCTGAACGTGGCTACTATCTCTTTTTCAAAATTAATCGAAGTTACGTATCATTATGTGCATGTTAACATATAGTGTTCATTTTTTTATACCTTTCTTAATACATGAGCGAATTTTAAATTCGCTTCATTTGGGAAATAATACAACAATTAGGCAAATAACACATAACATACCTTAACCACATTTCCAGTTTTCCAAATTTCTTCCGACATAACTGAGATAGTTTTTTTATTTATCATCCACTGACAGCGTAGCTCCGGTTGTCGCTAGAGCTGAAGATCATTCTGGGCTCTGACGCTCGCACGCTTAAAAACGCAACGGTGATCCAGCAACCCGGAGGCAGGAGGAGAAAAAACGCGAGACGAGGTGAACACGGATCTAACGCCTCACCGTCGAAACGGTGTGATCGCACGAAGAACGCGACGGTGATCCGCACGCTGAACAATGAATGAAAAAGGCGTTGAGTACTGAATTCCGGTGGCCATTGATCGAGAATGAAAATTGCACATGCTTGAAATCAATCGATCTGACGATTCATGGGATCTGAGAATTTGCGTCTTAAGAAACCCACTGTGGGAGAGGTATGTTGTGCTATTGTAAATTTTGCAGTAATGTCGACCATGCGCGTAGATGAACAATAAGATGTTGTGGTAGCAAACAAGTAGGTATAGTAGACCAATTTGTAAGGTTCCTGTGGATCAAACTTCTAGGACTGCATCTTGGAATGAAGGCTCGAAACTTGTCGTTGATGAAGACGAATTTCGTGGGTGCCTTTTGACATTACTTAGAAGAATACTGGGTACAGCGATCCGTCCTAGACATTCGTTTGTTGGTGGTTGTAAAGCAGGTATTATTATATCAGATTTTGTTATACTTCCAAATTACTCTTTTATAAGACCACAGCGGTGAATAGATAATATATAATCGTGAGAAAAGAAAGTGTAAATCTTAGATCTCCTGATCTTGAAATGAAAGGTAGTGATGGTTTCCGTGTCTAGTAAATGTGTAGATTCAAATGCTGAAACGAGGTCCAGCAACTCAAGTATGGAGAACCGGTTGATCTCCGTTAAGGCAATGCATAGGCGATATAGCCTTACTTGACTGTGTGTATAAGTATTCCTTGTAGAAGCCGAGCATCGGCCAGTATGCGAGACAAAAAGTACAGGACATAGACCCGCGATTCAGACCCTAGCGCAAAAAGCAATCAATGATATATTCACAAGAAAGCATAAAAGTGCACAAAATACTCAAATATAGGAAACTTTTAAACACATTATTACAAAATTCGCCATGGGATATCAGTGAAAGAGGTCACAAATTCACGATAGGAGATGATGTAAGTGTTGATTTAAGGCTCCCGTCTTGAGAATATTCATCCACTCATCATGAACAAGAATCGCAGCCAATTTGTTGTTTAGAAGCCGATCAATGAGAGGACCAAACTATGTTGCTAATATTTTAGGGACTTTAATGTACATTCGGATC
>CAJDSM010060385.1:59-11110 GCA_903981925.1 Ostrea lurida | reverse complement strand
AGCATCCGAGTAAAGCACACGGTTACGTCCCTTGATTATATAAACGCCATTACTTTCACGTTTCGGAATGGCACTAATGGTTGCCACGTCAATGTATGTATATACCTTTCTAATGCCTATAGATATTATCCAAATATTTGCAAAGCAAACGTTCATCAGAAAAATATTTTTTTGGAGTAAGCAGCATGTTTGAACGTAATAGAGTAACATCTATTCACTAAAATGGCCTTATTTCGTGCTTCTTTGAAATGTTTTAGGGTTCTCTACATCTATAAATCCTAGGCCTACGCCTATTTCGACGGCAGTACCAACTACTGTGGATGGCACATGTTGATCAAAGGTCAGGTATTTTCAAAAATAAAGATGTCATAGAGTTGAAGGATATATCATATTCACGTAACTTGTCGAACGAATATGTACATCATTTCAACGAGTTGAATAAATACACTTTTACTTTGTGAATATTTATTGTGAGAAGTTAACCATCGAGTGCAAGTTCCGCTACATCGTGGATGGACTTGCGCGTAACGACGAGTGTTTTTTTTCTTCTTTATTCAAAGGGTGATGCACAATACACATCTGGAAATGAGCAAAACTAGATAATATCCTGTTGCCAAATGCTATAAAAATTATATATGTAAGTGTATATATATGTTCATCTTTTATTAGACTCGTCATTAGATCAGGACTCGGAATACCAAGAGATGACCTCAGAGAAAATATGCACTCAGTATTCTGTTGCAAACTGCTCTTAAATGAGTTATGATTGTCAACAAATGAACAGACATAAACAAACGTTATGTGGACTTATTATTATTGAATGATTTGTTTTGAAAACTGAAAAAAATCATTTGAAGAAACTTTAATTGAAGGCAAACATTATAATGTATTCCTAATACAATGGATAAAAGACAACCAACCAACACACACACACACACACACACACATAACGCACCGTTTACATAGCATATATATTTAGTAGGCACAAAATTTTTCATCGACCGCCAGTGGCAAAAATATATACAGAAATCAAAAGGACGCTGCCAAAATTTACTACAGATTCGTAAAATAATAATAAAATGTGTTGGTGAAACACCCGGATTCCACATACCAGTGGATGTGAAATATGAAGGCCCTATCGTTTACCATTCAAAACTTATGACCTACGCTTACTCTCGAAACGAAATCAATAACCCGGATATACAAAGGACCATAACTCTAGCTTCTCAATATTGAGATATACATGTATAGCAAATTTGACCCCTACGTTATTTTCTAAGAATAAAGTATTATGCATCAAATATTTTCTATGTTAATACGGTTCGAAATGATACGTTGTATCCATCTTTTCTCAAACCGATTTCACCTCATCAAACACATTTTTAGAAATTCCCAATTCCGGTACATCAATTCTGCTGGCGAAACTCCCGTACGCGTGGTTTTTACTGTGTGGTGTTGTTCAATACGCCACTTCTCCATTTGCTGTAGGCTGTAATGGGGTTACTGCTGTGTGTTTGATTTCATGTTCTGCCAAATAGTTCAAAAATGCTTCAAATTTATACTGAGGGTCCATTATCTGAAGAAAACATTCCTTCCAGAGCGTCAATTAATTTTTCACTCGTTATGTCTTTCGTTATTTTGATCTCGTAATAACGACTGAAATAGTCCACAACAACAAAAACATTGTCCTGATGTTAACGGCCCCAGCAAATATATCGCTAAATTTTGCCACGGCCCTGTTCGTAATGTTGTTGCTTTGATATGTTCTGGTTTTGAAAATACACTAGTAATCTGACATCCATGACATGGTTTCACATATTTATCTACGTCTTTGTCCATACCTGGCCACCAAACTTTAGTTCTCAACTGCTGCGTAGTACCACTATTCCCAAGTGCCCTTGGTGGGCTAGTTGTACACACTGTTTTCGTAAACTTTCAAGAATCACTATCCTCGATCCACGCAACACTAAAAATCCTACACAAAATTCATTGCGGAATGGTAAATAATTATTAAAGGATTTATCCCACCTGTTTTCCTTGATGAATTTACGAATTGGACAAGTTCCTCATCCTTCCTCGAAACTTCCTCAACTTCTCGTGTAGACATCGACCTTGGAGTTGCTTCCCTTGCTACGAATTTTGCATAGTCCTCAGATTCCTGTGCATTTCTGTTTCAAGGATGTGTCTTCTCTACCAAATGTGATAGCGCATCCGCAATATTCAGACGTCCCGGTGCATATTTCACTGACATTATAAGCCTTAAGTTGCAAAACCCATCGTTCAATTCTCGCATTGAGTCTGTATGGAAATATTTTCTTTCCATACAAAACTTCCAATGGCTTATGGTATATCACTAGTTCAAACTCCACATCATACAGGTAGATGTGAAACGTTTCACAAGCCCACACTACTAGTACTGCTAGAGCTTCCTTTTCTGTTGTCAAATAATTGTGTGCTGCTGACGTTTAAGTCCTGCTAGCGTACATGTAATTGATAGCTCGAGTTTCACCTCCAAACTCTTGAAGTAACACTGCACCAAGACCAACATTACTTGCATCAGTCACTTAGCATCCAACCTGACATTTCCTACCGATATTACATTTATCGAACAGTTTTTAGCGTCTCAAAACTTCGCTTTTGTTATTCTTCGCAAAGGAATGTAGAGCTCTTCTTTGTCATCTCATTGGTTCGGCCACAGTTGCCAGATCTGAAATGTATCTCGCACTAACGTTTATAAGTCCCAGAAAACTTTTCACTTCAGAAACACTAGTTGGCTCCTTGGCATCAAGTAACGATTTGATTCTCTCACTTGTCGGTCCTATACCATTCTTTGGCAACACATGTCCCATAAATGTTATCTTGTTCATCCTGAACTCACACTTCCTACGACTGAGAGACAGTCCTTTGTCTTTCAACCACTTACGCAACGCGCATCCGTTCATCATGTTTTTCTTTGCTACATGTAAGACCATGAACAACGATGTCATCTGAAAGGTCTGTATTCACTCAACATCATGTAAATACTTGTGAAATCAATATAGCATTTTTCTGGAGCTGACGATATACCAAAATCAGTCTTTTGTGTCGATATATTAAGCCTTTGTACGTCACAGAAGTTGTGATCTGCCTCGATGATTGGTGGTAACCTGTATTCACTCCGAGCTTCAAAACACCTAAAGCCATTGCGGTATCTTTGCCTAGCAATGCTGGTCTTTTTTCCGTTCAACACATAGAATTCCGCTTCATTTCAGTTATCTGTGTCCGGAACAGAAATGTGTTTGGAATTTACCAAACAAGTCTAATGGTTCTGTCCATATATGCATACAGTTTCTTGACATGTTTTTCTGAATAGCGCTTGAAATGTTTCTTTTTCAATTCTTCCCTTTGTCTTGTGTCAATTATATTCACTAACACGCCACTGTCAATAATGAAATCCACTTCATGACCTCCAACACTGATCTTGACTCTAATCACATGATTTTCCAGATACATTAACACTAAATCGCATAACATCATTCACATCATCAGATTCAGAATCTAACATCTGGACTTTCCCTCGTTTGTTAAATTTCCGTTTAGTTGATTTGGACTTCGACATGCAACATTTTATGAAATGTCCTATCTTGCCACATTTTCTACATATACAGTTCTGTCATCTCTACAGTAGACGCTATGGTTCTTAACTGTTCTAGTGTTAAGTCATTTCCTCTCTCGAGTAACTTAGCCCGAATTCTGTGAGACCTACTCTTTTCAATCATTTTATCCCGAATTTGTTCATCTTGGGTTGCAAAGTCACAGTACACTGCTTGCTGTCTCAATCTTATAAAAAAAAATGATTTACAGTTTCTTTGTTGTTTTACACTACAAATGTTAAAGTTTTTGAAAAGTATGTCAAAGTCTTAAGGACGAGAGGTAAACAAATGTTGCTACATGTACCAGTGGAAGGAATACACATGCGAAAAATGGAAACCCTATCTTTTACCATTCAAAAATAATGGCCAGTGCTTAAGTTTTTCCTGTAGACAAACAGGCCCAAAACTACTAGTATATGCCGCCGAATCAAAGCCTTGTCATGGGACTTCCATCATTAATATTAGAAGACATCTGACATGATTTCTGATTATATCCTATTTGTCTCGGAACGTATGTTACTGGCGACAATTTACTGTACTGTAAGAGTACGTACCGACAGACGATAATTTGTACCATTGCAAATATTGCAGAAAATTTTGCACACCCTACTAAAGCAGGTTATACATTCTTTTCTGCAATGGTAGCAACCTTCAAATGGCTAGCGTTACAGATGGTAAAGATATGAAGTCATATCAGTGATATTTCAGCATTTTTGCTTGAAATTTTTTTTAAATTTTACTTTTCAATTCTACGTACATTTCTATTTTAGCAATCCTTGTCTAATATACCTCAATGGACTAAAACATTGGAAAAAAATAGTGACATCCTCATGGCCCTCGCATGTGGAGCTTTCGTCGCGCTCCAACTCCAATGGAAGAGTGCTTCTAATTTCAAACTATTTGGCTTTGAAGTTTGAACTGCTTATATCGTTGATATTAACAGATACATGTATCATGAGTCTGTGTTATTCATTGTACTTATTGATATGCACTGTGCGCATGACCACCATGTGGCCATTGAAAATGTTTATGTCGTTGCACAAACTTTTCGTATCTCACTTAAAGACTATTTGTGTGGTTAGAATTGATGATTTTTTTTATTTGAATTGATGATTTGTGTGAATTGATGTTTTTTAGACGCTTTTGCATTTGCGCCTGCCATTTGCACAATGAATCTGAACATTGATGGGCCGTCACATATTTTGGTATGACTTTGTTGTTTTGTGCGAGGCAGCCCATTGCTGTGGTAGCCTCAAATTTCACCGCGGCCAGTAACACCATCAACAAAATGATAAACATCGGAACTATTTACCTTGTCCTTATTTATCAGACATCTTGGATAATGGGAATAAATGCAGAAATCTTCAATTCATATAAGAAATGAATCTCACCTTTTTTCGGTTGATGCAGGTATCACCGAATTTTAGACGGTAAAACTGCATCAATGCGCGAAGCGCATTGATGAAAAGTTTTACCGTCTAAAATCTCGGTGATAACCTGCACTCACCCGAAAAACTATAAGAATTATTTCTTATCATTTAATTTTTATGCTACAACGACAAAATAATGTCCATTAGACTTGAATTGTTGTTCAGGTTCGTGATCGAAAAATCACCTCAATTCTTAAAAGGTGTTTCAGCCAGCAAAATCAGCTGAAGATAGCAAAATTTACAGTTCCATACAATCACCGATGAGATTAGTTTATCTGATAAGAATGTCTTTATTGAATAGATTTAGATTATCATATATAACTCACGATGTAGCTGCTATTCAAATTTGTTATCTTTTTCATTATCAATTCACAGGTACTTTAAATCATTCGATGTATTAATGATCTTCCTCATTCTGTCATAGTTCATTGCTTTCAAAGCAATTATATCACTTTATCGATAAGCTGTCCGTAATTGAACAATAGATTATGCGCTCTAAATCCTTAGAAGAAAGTAAAACATTAGTCATGACGTCACGCTCTAATACATCGAAAGATGGTATTTCTATATTGATGGAAAATATCAACGAGAATACTAAAATAAAAATATTTTAGTAAGCTACGAAGCTAGGCATCCTGACCAAAATAACCAACGATAGATTCGGCTGCATGTATATTAATTGTTAATGCTGCTTTAAGTTATTTATTAGCGTAGTATTCAATAACGTGAACTTGACCATTCATTTCCCCCAACCACAACTGTCCTTCGTTATCCAAAGCGAGAGCACTAGGACAGGTCACTCCATTCTCCCGCGAAATCAAGAAGCGGAGAAACTGTCCGTGCCTGTTCAGCATATGAACGGAGTTATTGTCACAGTCACAAATCAAGATATTGTCATACTTATCACACACCAAATCCGTGGGAGCGAAACTTTCACAATGGACCCCGTTCTTAATCTTACCGTTGTATTTAAAGCGGTATCGTCCGTAAACGTCAATGGATATAACGCACTTCGTGGCCCAGTCTAAAACTATGACGTCACCATGGCTGTTGACGGCAATTTTATCGGGATCGGAATACAAAGGAACGTTGGCGCGATCACGTTGCAATTCTCGTACAACTTCGCCAGACGAAGTCATTTTCACAACTTTTGCAGTAGTTTCACTGTGTAAACTAATGTAGACGTCATTTTCATCAGAAATGTACAGACCTCGGGTTGTAAATGGGTGAATTTTTGCAAAATCAATGATATCTGTAGATTGAACGTTCAGAAATTTAATAGCATTTCCTGCATCTGGAGCAACAAGCAGATTTCCAGCCTTCGTTACTTTCATATCATCCACATAAAAATCCTTTGATATACGTTTCCTTTCACGTCCATCTTTTTGATAATGGACAATTGTGGAATCACTATTGCAAGCAATCCAAGCGACATTGTCAGAAGTTGGACAAATGGCCGAAATCACGCTACTCAGTGTGTGCTCGAAAGTAGAGATATGGCGGACAACAATCGGCGGAAGATGGCTAGATTCCTCTTCATCAAAATCAAAATGTAAATCCGACAAGTCGATTCTAGATCTCATTTCTTCCTTTTAAAACCAGTTCATTTGAGGCTTTTTTCTCATTTTGATATAGTTGACGCTCAGTCTTTCTGCTGACATTATGAAGGATTGTCCCTCTACCTGCAGATAACGAATGATGCCTTTAGACCTGAAATCCGATAACAATGCTTTAAAAACACTTGAAAACGATGATTTGAGGGCGGAGACCGATCGGAAAGCGATCATATAACCATAAACGGATCAACATGATTTGTAGTTAGTAAACATCTATAATGTTACATGCATGGTCTGCAAACGAATGTAGATTTCAAGTGGGAATTAATAAATTATGCACCTCAAAATTGAATTTCAACCTCCAAGAAGTTCGTGTATGTAATACAACTTATGCCAATGATCAAATACTAATGAATTTAAGATACGTAAAATAACTTTCAATGATTGAATTACTTTCATTCTTCATATACCCCCAACCTCAATAATTTAATTTGAATTCTCCATCTTTAATTTCTGATTTTAAATGCATTTTATTCAATGTACGCGATCGATCATTTCATTCTTTACAAAGTATAGAAACACTTCTCTATGCATATATGTAAGGAATAATTGACTCATAACCAGTACGTTGAAACACTGTACATCAGTGCCCATTGTTGGTAGCCATAGGCATAACCTGCTGAATATAAAGAAAGATGAATATTGATCAACTTACCTTTACAAAACGGATACAGCTGTATTTCACATAGGACACTACGTTTCCATTCTTTCATATTTTAAGTTTGTAGTCAATAATTAAATGCACACGCGCTCTAGGTGCAGATACTTTGCTTGTCGGGGTCACTTTAAAAATTCGCGGATAAACAAATACGACACCGGAGGTGTGTGTGTACTAATTTAATATTTGCTGTTTGTACTATAATACGCTCGAGCTTAAAGTAAACGATGTCGCCTAATAAAAAAAAAAGAACGCTAATCAAAATTTTTAAATCCCCACCATGACTTTACTTATACAAAGTATGAAACAGGGAAATGATTAATTGCCTCCTGGATGCATTCAGCGGGAAAATCGAAGACCATTTACTTATTAAATACCGTCCACACCGAGGGTTAAATGACAATACCTGACTTGTTACTTGTGTATCCCTATAAGATTACATCGACAGAGTTTGACAAAAGACCCATTAATTTGTTAAATTAAATGGGTTCCTTCATTGAGGTATGATGGTCTTCGACACGTGTACACAATAATGTTTAAATGTCAAGTTATTTTCAACCCTGGAGTCAAGATAAGTTTTAAAACGTGTACATTAGAAGTTCTGTTAGTAATAAAAAGTGTGTAAAAATATAAACCGTATATCAACTAACATTACTCCACCCCTTCCCATTCTGTTGTAGGGGATGTGATACCCAGGTGTTACATTAGGCGCTCCCAATGTAATTTTGTAATTGATGAAGGTCCTACCCCTCTATACTATAAAACTGTTTTTATAGTATAGAGGGTAGGACCTTCATCATTACAAAATTACATGGGGAGCGCCTAATGGACTACACTCCAATAATTCCTATCTCAGACGACAAAATTATATGATCTTTGTTCCCGAACTTCGGTAGGGAGGGAGGGGTTGAGGGATTGGAGTACAACGTATTACCATAACTTTGCATGTACTCGTTTTCGATACATCCAGATGTCAAGCAAGACTTTTTAGTATAAACCATACATGTACATCCAGATTCTATAGTTATCAATCATTTTTAATCTTGGATTAATATAATACCTCTTCAATTCGGAAGAAGCTTGTCCGTTGTGTCGCACATTCACAAAGGTCACTATGCACAATAGTATAGGTTAGTCGGTCATCATTGTGCAATTAAAGTGGGTGCAGTTTAAATATTAAAACAGCGGAGTCTACTTGACTTCATTGTTGTTTAAATCTGTACGCTGCAAAAATGCAACGTTGTTTCAACGTTTAATCGACGTTGAGTGCCCGCTTGGGGTACGTCATTAACAGTGAAGCTAATGACATGACGCCACGTCGTTATTAACAGTGAAGCCAACGGCATGACGGTACGTCATGATTATTAACCAATGACATGGCGGAGCGTCATCATCAACAGTGAGACCAATGACATGGCGCCACGTCATCATTAACAGTGAAACCAATGACATGACGCCACGTCATCATTAACAGTGAAGCCAACGACATGACTGTGCATCACTAACAAACCAATGGCATGACGATACGATGAGACCTGGACGGGGAGGGGGGGGGGATCTGATGAACATCCATTGTCCGTTTTGAACCACTACCATAACATTTTGAACATTATGCAATTCCTAACCAGAATCTTTGTTCCGTATACTCGCTTATATGCAAGGTTCCATCTACGTGCTGGCAACACTGTCAAAAACCTGGGACAACATTCGTCGTGGGTGATTCCAGATGCGATGAAGAACCCCATAAACTTTCAGCTTACTTATAGATCTCTTCACTTAATTAATGTCATTACTACATTATATGATAAGCGTGATGACTTTAACTCGCAATTGTCAACTTTCCCTTTCCATGTAGTAATATATCACTATCACCTGCTTATGGTGTGTATGTATTGTAGTTGATTCGATACGCAAGAGCATGCTATGCGTATGCGGATTTTTTAAAGCGAGGCCAACTACTAACAAAAACGTTGAAGTTGCAAGGTTATAACGAATCTCGTTTAAAGTCATTATTTCGCAATTTCTACGGTCGCTATATAATGACCTTGTTGCGATTACAAAGTATTACTAAGTCATATGTTGACTGATTTGTTTCATACCCTTTGTTAGACTGTCATATTCCTACTAGATTTGACTACGGGTAATTCCGTTTACTTTATTTCGACTACGGGCTCACAGCAGGTGTGACCGGTCAGCAGAGGATGCTTAATTACTCCTCCATGGCACCTGATCCTGCCTTCGCTTTTTTGTCGGGGTCTGTTGCCCTGCACTCGGTTTTGTATATGTTTTTGTTTTCTTTGGATTATGATTACGTTTAACACGATGTTACCTTCGCCTATTTGTATTAGGTATTTTGACACTATCCTGTTGAATTTTTTATATACTTTTGTTCAATTATTGGGTTTTGTTGAGCAAAGGTGTAACAATAACATGTTTTGTCTCCAAGTAGAACTCATTCATCCGAAAACAGTAGGTGCCTACCGGCCCAATTAGTGACAAGTGTGCATATTGTTGGGCATCGTTTGGTGACCAAGAAACACAGAGCCGATTGTACAGTATTCCGTTTACCAGATCAAGAAAGTGGGTTCACGATAAGTGTGACCGCCTTCGACATGGGATGGTTACTCCTCCTTGACACCTGATCCCACCTCTGGTGTGTTCAGGGGTCCGTACGTGTTACCCAACTCATGTTTTGTATTCTATATTATCTGGTACTTGCACTATTGATCACTGTTCGTTATATTTGCCTTTTCATGACACATAAATTCTTCCAATAAAAGTAACGATAAATAAAAAAAAATCTTGTCGTTTATTTCTTTGCGAGTCGAAAAAAAATGTTAAATTTGAAAATTTTAGGGGCGCACGCGCCGTGTAAGCCCCCTCTGAATCCGCCACTGCCTGCATGGGTGACCACTACACGTCCCATAAGCTCTATCATTTACATTGTTGATTAGTATATATACACCCCCTACTTCCGGTAGGCCGATGACTTTTTTCTTATCATGTAATAGATAATTATCAAATTCAAAATTCATCATTGTTCGTCATTGTAACTTCAGAAGTATCATAACAGCAATTTTTTAAAACATTTCCTTTACACTGAACCGAATGTAGATATCACTTCGGCAATAATGTGTAAAAACAGGGATTATATGTTCAGCAAAACAAAATATCTCCCATCGAGACGACATGTACTTGTAACTGCTCATTTTGCATAAAAACCCTTACAAACAAAGATACATCGCTGGCTACAGTAAGGTGCTCTAACCAAGCCTCCTTTCTTACTTTTGACTAAACTACTAACACGCATCAAAGAATCTCTTACAGAGATACTGTTCCACTACATTAATCAAGAAGTGGTGTCAATCAGATGTGGAATTCTTAAGAAAAATTAAAAACTCTAAAAGACTTTGGATAACCTTAAAATCCGAGATTTTTCAAAAAACTGACTGCACTCAAACGTATGATTTCTCCACACTTTACAACAACGATTCCTCACGAATTAAACTAAAATCTCAGGATTATAGATAATTTGGCTTTTTAAAACAAAACGGCACCCGAAAAATACGAAATTTCTAGTCGTTGGAAACAAGACCACCACATTTTGTTAAAAAACACCTGATTGCCCACACGAGTACTCTGAAGTAGATATTAAGAGCATGCTTTGGGTTTCTTTATAGATAGTATTATGTGATCGTGGAGACCAGGTCTTCAA
>CAJDSM010060374.1:0-19395 GCA_903981925.1 Ostrea lurida | reverse complement strand
AGACATATGACTTGCATCCCCTCACCCAAGAGATGACTTAACATCCTATAAACCAAAGTTCTGGATGTGAATTGTTGGCTCAATGATTTCTGGAAGAGGAAATGCGAATAATTGCTGATAAGTAATGACGGACAGATAAATCAACAGACTGGATAGGCAAGACGTGAACGGACGGCAATAGGCCTTGGCAGGAATAAGCTCACTTGCGTGGCGGTAATCCAGATTTGTCGGAAAGGAGTGGGGGGAAATTAGAGCTACCGTTGAAAAAAGGAGCCAAAGTAACATTAAAGGTCATGGTACAATAGATGGCCATTGACAGCCCAAAAATACGCGCGGATGGGAATATATGGCGAGGGACAGGGACCTAGCAAGCACCTTGGGTGTTGTTAGAGCATTTTAAAGCATTTTATGAGGTGTTAGCAATATATCCCAGTAAGTTAGTATTATTAGACAAAAAATATAGACCAAACAAGAATAAATAATAGTGGCGAAGGGTGACTCTAATCCCGCCACCTTGCATAATTGACGGAGTTTTCATCACCGTCGTTCAGGGTGTTATAAATGGTACCTCTAGTATAATGAAATTTACCCGACATCTTACCCTTCATATATCTTTAGCAAAGTTTTATTTTTCGTGTGATTTTTTCAAAATTGGTGCTTCCGTTGACTGTATATCTCTTCTCAATCAAAAGTTTTCATAAATAGACACCCACCAAAATGGCGACTTGACTTAAAAGCTAGATCAATTCCCCACACCCAGTTCGCCCCAATAAGGGAGCTTCGAATTATTATTCCCCGATTCTACGCATCATTACTTTTGATCCAAAAAATATGTTATCTTAATTGTTTATAGCAATCAAAATATTAAACTTTTCCATACAGATACTATCGAGCGCTCCAGAATTTTAAAACAGTACGACCCAAGCCCGTGGGCATACCTATTGCAAGCCATGGTCGACGCACAGCACAATATTTAAAATTTTCGAGTGTTTGAATATTTGTCGACATGTGTTCTCCTCATGAACAATAATTGATTGCATGTATGTACATCTATCTGGAGATTAGGGGAGCTGCTGTTCAAAAAAACATCAGATTACGCTGACAGGAATAAATGTACTACAATTACGAAATTATACTGCTTTTAGCATTTTTATAAAAAAAGTAGAAAGGACAGGTGCGGGGCAGAGATATCGGTTCGCCAGGAAGAGTTTAAGCGGCATTGTTAAAGCAATGGCGTTAACGTTCCCAAAACGTCAATAGTCATTGGCGAACGCTGTCTGCGGTGCCATATCTTGTGCTCCTGCTCTGTTTTAGCATGGCGGGAAGAGATAGAAACGAAGGAAGGCAATCGTTTTGGTACTAACCACACTGTTGCGTTCCCTTACGCTGCGAGTAATGAGTCTTTCTCCTAGAACTTGTGATGCTGCCTTAAGCCCAACTTGACAGCTCGAAAGATGTTTCATCTGGAAACTTACAGCACCCTCATATGCATAACCTTTTTTCTTAGGGATGACGTTTTCAGCATCAAGTGGTTAATATTGTGTGTATTTTTCCTTCTGATTTTTTCTGGTATTGTTAACTTTCAGAGAAGTGTGAAAAGGTAATTTCCGAGGAAGGGTGACCCTCGACTAAGGCGGTTGAATAGATAGGATACAAAACTTCCAACTTTTAGGTGTTATTTTACAATTATTTCTTTTTTTTCTTCATTAATCAAAAAAACAGAATACATCATAAAACAAACAAATAACAGTAAGTGGGTCTTTGGATCACGATCGTGTTTAGGCCAAAGACGTTCTATCAACACCATAGTCGAACGATTCTATCTTGTCAGATGTATTAACCATGATATCCCAGCAAGTCAATCATCCATATGATCATTCAGGAAACATCTTACATGTCAAAAACGTTTTTTCGTCAAGTGGTTGCGGTCCTTACAGAATCACAAATAATGTATTAACATCTGATTTTCTTGTTTTCAGAAAGGACATGCAGTGCATTTATTAAACATGATACCTGTTGAGATTGGTATAGATTACCCGTAACTTTCCATCTAGTGACAACATCTCTCAATAGCCACAAAAAACAAACAAACAAAAAATACACCAAAAAAAAAAACCAAATAAAAACCCCAACACCACTCCAAAACCTCAGGCCCAGCAAAAAGCCTTTGAATTTTCAGAAGAATACTCTAATTGAAGGAGCATCGATCTGTTATTCTGAGTAATGGACCCAAGGTTGAAGCGGGTTTGTACCCAAGGACGTAATATGACCATAATACGTTAACGGTCTGGGGTCGCAGTAAATCCATTCAATCAGTCTACTAAGATTAAAGGTGACAATCTTGACAATCCTTTTGCACAAGTCACTAGAAGCAGACAATAAGATAGGTATTCGCATAAAATACTATTTTCCTTATTAATGATGGCCATACACTTATTGTGGACTAATTAGTATACGACTCATAAGCTAGAATAATGATTCATATTTAGTTGATTGCGCTGTTAAAACAATGATTCGATAAATTTGCTTGAAACGTTAAACGTTGCGTAGATGGATATTCCAGTTCCTTGTAAATTTCTAAGATGTACAGAATTTGGAATTTCTTGAAATTTGTCCTACACTATTTTCGGCAGAATTGGCGCCTTTACGTGCTTCGAAACTTTTCAGGTCTTGACTCTCTGCGTTGACGGAATAGGACGTTTTTGAATATAGTATTCAGGTGGAAGAAAACTCCCGCGCTTTCAATAACCCCCCCCCCCCGTACCTTTTGATCTAGTTGTTCTTTCTTCTCCTTGTTTTTTTGATTACGTTAATATCATTTATGTCCCCCGGGCAGGGGGTTGGGTTTCAGTCTATGACAGTCGATTCACGAAACAGACGTTTAATCATATAACTTTTGCCAAATAATATTAATTTTCAATTATTTTGACATTCTGTTGGAGTTCTCGAGGTGCTAGAGTTTGAAGTGTTAATGCTAGATTTTGCTTCTAGTTGGGACTTATTATTTCGTTCTATTTAATTGTTGTCGTCTGAAGGCAGAGACAGCGCCCCGCCCCCGGCCCCTCCAATTCGACAATTAATTGTTAATTCTCTAGCCGCTTAATATGCATGCAAGTTGACAATTATTTGCTACATGGTCAGTTTCATTGTTTGATAATCTTCCGTATATCAAAGAAACAAAGTCACAAATTGCCAATTAGTTAACCGCAATTCGTTCCGACCGATTAAACGCGTCAATCGATCAATAGTCAAAATATACGTTCTCTTGAATACCGCTAATGGCCTTTGTAAATTCTCATGTCTTAGATATTTTGTTGAACATAGAGAATAACGGCAAACTAACAAACATAACTTTATGACAAACGAGACGATTCAGTTTCTCCATCGTCAACTCCTTTACTATTAGCACGGTATAGAAGATACCCCACGACGTTTTTTTTTTTTCAAAAGTTCACTTCCGGTCGTCCAAATATGGCCGATTTACGTTTTTTAACAAAGTCATCTGTCCATCCCTTTTCTTAAAACGGTATAAAATAAGAATTGAAACGCTGCAACACCCTCTCACATGTTGATGCGTTGAATGGGGTGTGATATCGACTCAACTTATGCGATACGCATAGGGCTTGCTCTGCTATGCACAGTTTTTGAATCGGCAGCTTACTTACAAACAAGTTGGTGTTCACAGTGGGTTATCAACAAGCGTCACTGTTGAAGGCTGCGTCTTCGCTGATTCTTCAATGGATAACAGATAAATTATACGATCAATTATTGCCATTGGTACATAAATGTCTGTCTGAACATTTTTATACATGTATCAGCGCAAGACCTATTGTAAGTCGTAATTTCATTTACATATCTGATTTGACTGCGGTCTTATGATCAAGACTAAACGGCAACTTACGCGGTGGTAGGATAACCGGTCGGAGCAGGCGGATGCCCTCCTCCCACTAGAGGCATCTGCCATCATTGATGCTCGCTTGCAAGGGGGTCCTGTCGTTTGTCCAACCTCTTGTTTTGTTTCTATTTGGGACTTACGAAATATGACCTCACGCTGTTGCATTATTATTCTATGTGGCCTTTCTTATCCTGCAATAGATGTAGCCCTCTGCTGCGTCGTTCTTTGTTGGGTTTTGTTATTTTCACCACGCTTTTCGTGCCCTCGTCTAAATATGGTGACTAGGAGAATTAAAAAAAATCGAGGCTACATTATTTGCGGTGGTAACAAGCTCATGTCTTAGTATACCTTGTCTATGCACCAGAAAATGGAATCGAATAGCCAATTACACCACCAGTAGAGAATTCCGTTTGTTCAGTTAGTTATATACCAACCAAATCATCAAAACACTGACGTCAACCTAAACTCGGGCCAGCAAATCGAAGTTCTAGATGCATGCACAGATTAGCTGAAGGAATAACTCGTGATAAGCTTCGTTTATAAAGAATATTCAGCTGTGACGGAAAGCATGCCTAATATAGGGACGAAGCGGTTACGATATCTCAGCTGCTAACGGAAGAGCATGCCACATAATAGGGAAGGAAGCGTTGTTACGATACAGGCTGGGTACGGAAGCATGCCACACTAATAGGGAAGGAAGCGGTTCGATAATCAGGCTGGGTACGGAAAGCATGCCGACATTATAGGAAGGGAGCTTTCCACGATCAGGACTGTGGTTTGACGGAAAGCATGCCCCCTATAGGGAAGGAAAGTGTTAACGATATCAGTAGGGGACGGAAGCATACCGATACTATAGGAAGAGAGCTGCTTTAGAATCAGGCTGTACGCAAGCATGCCAGCATATAGGGAAGGAGGTTACGATATACATGGACTCTGCAGTATAACGAAAGCATGCACACCTATAGGTCAAGGTGCTTAACGATACGTCTCGAGGCTGGTACGAAAGCATTGCACACTATAGGAAGGAGCGTTAACGAGTATTCAGCGCTGGGTACGGGAAAGCATGCCACATGAGGAAGGAAGCGTGTACGATACAGACTGGGTAAAAACGGAAAGCACTGCCACAAATAGGAAGGAAGCGTTTACCGATATCAGCGGGTACGGAAAGGAGCGTTAACGAATATCAGGCTGGGTACCGGGAAAGCATCACATATACGAAGGGAAGCGTATTACGATATCGATATCAGGCTGGGTACGGAAAGGAAGCGTTTACGATATCAGGCTTGGTACGGAAAGGAAGCGTTTACGATATCAGGTTGGGTACGGAAAGCCTTTGAATTCCAGGGGATACAAACGATGTCAATGATCGACTGAGTTTCCCCGGAGCATTAACTTTTTTGCTAGGATGCTTTGCCTTTAGATGTGCAAGCATGTTTAATGCACCACCAGTGTACGTCAATACCGCCGAGCAAAGTTGACATTAATTGTTATCCAATTCTCTTTTGACATATTTCCATTGTCGAAGGGGCGGCATGTTCAATGACAAATCGAAGTGTAAAAGAGATACATTCTAAAAATAGTCTACAGTTTGCAGTACTCAACAATGATTTTATATTCATTGAAACATTAGGGAATCGGAGCAGCGAAGTAGAGTTCAAACAGTAATAAAAACATTTCCCCACGTACCGCCAATACAGTTATGTGTATTTATCTCCAAATCAACAGCTTATATACACTCTGAACGTGAAAATGCAAACATAATACAGAGCTTTTGGAAATGGATTGGAAATTTTGTAGTAAAAGATACGTACATTCAAATATATTCAATTTTAAAAATTTCTTTTGGATTAACCGATTATGACTTTTGCAATCGATTGTTACCTGTTCCCGGTACCGAGTAACCGATTAAAAAATCCATCTAAAGCAACTAACACAGTATCACCAAAAGCGGGCCCCTAGCCGGATCAAAAGTGTAATCCGAGTATTTTTACAGGTACTTTGTTTCGTTTAGTATCGGAATAGTTAATTGTACATTGAGGGGGCGTGGCAAGTCGAGTTCGCGCAGTCGACAGATTTAAATTCAAACGAAAGAAAAGTTACTCGTAAATGGTCTTCTGTCATGGCCCGTTGTAAATATATGTTCAAACCAAACGGTGTGGCTCGTGCCTTCCGTGTATCTTCACGGCAACGCCCACGTGTTTATCTCATACAAAGCATTTTATTGCTTAAATCGGAGAGGAATCGAGATGTCACAAACACGGAGCCTCGTTTTTTCTGGTCTATTACCTATTTCCGTAACTAGTATTTTTACTCAATTTAAGGTCAATGTCAGTCACGTATCGAGATGGCTGCTGTAATGAGCGATGCTGAGAGGTGTCTATCTCGACCTACAAAAGCTCGGGCCCACTCGAAACATTCAAGTTACAGGCAGTCAAGAAACTTACTGAGTGTGCAATAGAAAGGGGTGACGATGAGACCCGGGATAGAATGCCAGCAATTTTCGACTCTCAAGGAGAACAAGTGTTTGGTAACCTTCATAAAACCTGTTATTGCTCATTCACCTCGAAGGATCATATCAAAAAGGTTTTAGCTAAGAAGAAGAGCGATTCATGAAGCCCCACCAGTTGCCAGAGTAAGATTTACTGAATATACTGTTTAATGTCCCGGTTGAGAAATTTTCACTCATATGGAGACGAAGGGCTGCAAAATTTGGGCCTATGCTCGGCACTTTGGGCCTTTGAGCAGGGAGGGATTTATATCGTGCAATACCTGCTGTGACACGGGGCCTCGGATATTGCCGTTTTCATCCGAAGGACCGCCCCATTTACTTGCCTCTTATGACAAGCAAGGGTTACTGAGGATCTATTCTAACCTGGATCCCCACGGGAAGCCAGAGTAAGAAGGTCGCAAGTAATCACATTTACCTTTAAAAATCTGGGTTTTTTTTGTGTGTGGTAAAGTCTGCGAACCTGTCGATCCCAGTGTGGATAGGGGCTAGTTACAGTGCGAAGAAATGGTCGGGAGGTGTCGAGAATGCTCCAGTCTTCCTCAAGTCGTTGTATTGCAGATGCTCCTGCTTTGATGCGTGGAGTGAGACTGGAGGTTGCAGGCTCGTTTTGATTCGTGATAACATAGACTTACCCGCAAGTTCGCGGTGGCAATATCATGTTAGATGTTATGAGGAATTCAGAAAGTCCTTGTTCATGCTGACCAGTTCCTCCGTATCGACGAAGCTATGCAAATTGCATGCTTGTTGGTAGAAGATTTCTATCCGTAATAGCAATGTGTGTACTGTGGACCTACATCGAACTACCAGTATTAGTAGGGTGAGAAATGGTGGTCAGTTGACGACAAAAGCAAATAGTGTTATAGCAAGCACCTGGTTACCGTATTGGCGATAATGTGAGTAACTTAATAGAGGGTTGCGCACCGTTGTTGGATTTTCCGTTCGCTGATGTAGGAGTAATCGTAAGATTGTCTATAAGTGGACCTGGTGGCGAGAGAATGAAGATGCTTTTTGTGAGAAAGTCATTATTAGAGGTAATGAAATTTCATTCAAGCGCAAAACTTATTCAGGTGTTTACCTTTGGTCAAAAATCAACGCAACAACGAGTCCAATTACCATGCTATAAGAGCTTATCGGCTAAGCTCGTATCAAATGGTGAAGTCACATAAAACCCCTTGCAAGTTGGACGATCAATTTACAATCCTTAAACATCGAAATTACCAACACACGTAAAACAAACGAACACTTGGTTTAAGATGTCAAATAACAACACAAGGTATGGTATGCAGTTGATCCTCATTCAAATTTTTGGAAATTGCGCATGGATACGTTTGTTTATCAATATGACGGAAGTTATCGCGGCCAAGTATGTTGCTGAGATGTTGCCAGGTCACAGGCTTTATCAAGATGATGGAATGGATATTCTGTTGGTAACAACTTGCTATTGGTCTCCTACATGGGCACACTCGAGATACCAGATAACACATCGGCTGGAGATCAAATATTCGAGGGACTGCAGCGCTCAGCTCTTGGTACACTCTAATAATCGCTTCGCTCACGGGGCCAAACACGGTCAAAGAATATGGGTGAAGGACAGAGTCATGTACCTTGATGGACTACACAGGCCGAAGAAGACGGATTGCCCCTACGGTTACAACTCGGCCAGAGTACTTACTATGGGCTCGCTTCTCCAAACTTTATTTGCTCGGCGTGAAAAGTTTGACAAGAAAAGGACAAATGCCCCTAATAGTGGGAGTCGATACCAGTCTCAGATCGGACAGATGATTTGCTCCATGGAGTGGAAGGTTCGTCATAATTATCAGCTAAGCAGGGAGTCTGGATACCCATAGCCTAGAAAGCGTCTATACATGCTTTGGTCCTCTCTGATCGTGACGTTTCACCCTTCTCTACCGTCTGGACATCATTCTCACAACACTCTTTGTCTTATGCAGAACTCCATGAGGTTTGAAATTGCGGGAGATGAAACATCACGTTCAGTTTGCACTTGACACAGTCTATTGTAGTAGACGAAAGGTATGCTGGTACAACAAAAACCTTAGTCAGTTTCATAAGTAATCGCGCCTCCCGAGTCGATGCATATTAATACGTCGTGTTCATAATGGGCTGCACTACGCGAAAGCTGATGTGAAAGGTTCGGGATTGAAAGTGTATGTGGCCGCAGCATAATAGTATTTTGGGTGGGGATCTGAAGTTATTCAAGGGAAGTCCTGCATGAACCATGGGTTTTAAAAAGCCTTTAGGCTATGTCAGCGGCCTTCTCTTGAAAGCGATTTCTATCGATGGTCCAAACATTTGGTAATGGAGTAATTGGATGACTACCTCAGTTTCAACACATTCTCTGAGTGGCATATTCTGCTCGCCAATGCTGCTACATGTTTATATACTGTCACCAGTTTGGCGCAGAGAGAGAGAGAAGATGAGAGAAAGAGAGCGAGAGTGCGTGAACTAAATGCCGAGGCGGAGGAAATGGTGAACCATGATGGGTATGATGGAACGATCTTTCTCCACTGATCAGTTTGGGAGAGGCAGACTGCACCAAAATTAGGCAAGGGAGGTCAACAAAGGGGTCAGTGACTCTTTTTCTAGAGAGACCTTAGTTTTGTGAGTATGGATTGACAAGCCTATCCCAATTCCGTTGCACAGTGTCGATCGCAATGGACTGTATCTACTCTTCTTGTAATGCAGTTGAATTTGTACAAAGGTAAGCAACAAGTGAAAGGAAACTGTAAAGCGACACGGCGTATTTGACGCATCTGCAGGGTGTGGATATTGATAAATAGCGGATGAAGGATGGGGGAAGTACAACTACAATTGGACGATCGCAACGCCTCATCAAATGTACATACTCGCACTAGTAAAAATTGCATTCTGCTGAAGTAAAGTGGCGATTCAACTTGTAAATGCGGAAGAGAAGATGGAGAAAGAATAATGTAAGCCAGTCTTTCTTGTGGGGTTCTGCAGTCTGATCAAACCCAACAAGAACAATGCATGTTCAAAGAATCAAGTCAAAAGTAACCACAGCCCAAGGCTAGTAATAGGACTCGAGAATATTTGTTATCGGTTCTGATGATTTTATCCTTCTACCGGGGATAAATGGAGCTTCGGTCTCTCTTTGCTACGATTTGTTGGTACAGTGTCGTTCATGTCGATCATTCCGAGATGAAACATCGTGCCTTACACGAAGGGGCCACCCAAGAAGTCTCTTGTCAAGGACTCGGTGTACTGGAAATCTCAGCACTGCTCCTGATATGTAACCGTGATTATTTCAAGTTGTTCACAACAATCGTATGTGCCATATGGTGCTATCCTTCCCTCCGAATTGCATCCATCCAGGGTCGTTTAAGTCGCTATCCAGATTGTTGTTTGGAAAAGTCGTTTTCTTTTCGATTCAAGTACAATGATGTTCTGCACAGGATCACGAGAGAATGCGAGGCTGTAAGTTATCTGTGTGCTATGATGGTTTCCTTCCCTAGTCCTCTACCATATGCACTATATATGCGGTCAAAATAGCTTCCTGATCTGTTTTCTCATACATTTGTTTAAGTAGGCCGTTTTCACATACTGATTTACTACGGGACTGTTCCGTTTAGACCTGACCAAGACATATGGACCTCCACTGGCGGGTGTGACAGGTCAACCACGGGGTGCCTAGTACTCCTCCTAGGGCTGATCCACCTCTGGTGTTCCAGGGGTCGTGATAGGCCTAATCTTGTTTTTGTATTCTTTTTAGGATTGCGAAGATTGAATCACTGTGTTCGTTCTTTTTGGGCCTTTTACACCTGAAAAGTGATGGATCATAAAGAGCAGAATAAAACGAAGTCTGGCGAGGGGTGATTGGGTTTCTTCGAATCACAGAGACTAGAGAGTGCTGGGGATTTGCTACAGGGTAGCGGAGCGGATGTAGACGATGATCTCCTATGTCATCAAGGCCTGAGAGGTTCCGAACGTGTCCGTTATCTATGTATTTCGTGATGAACCTGAGTGTATTTGTTCTGTTGTCAACTTGAGTGTACCGGGCAAGCTGCAGGCAGGAGCAGATGGATACGTGGGATGAAACAATGCTAACTGGGCCAAATGTCTGCAGATCCTAGGTGTACAAATGCAAAGCGGATGTGATAACAAATCATCCCGTATGTAAAGGCAAATTCACTCCGCGGTAGACACATTGCTTGATGAAGACTTTAGGTTTGGCCTGATGTGCTGGGTGAGGTTGGAAGCACACAAGCGAGGCGATGGAGGCAAGCAGCACCCTTCTTCGCATGTATGTATGGCCAGTCATTAAATTAACATCATCAGATCTGTCCGCTTCACGCTATTCAGTCAAAATGAAGAAAGGATCGAAAGATAATTGTGGTCCAACCTTTCAAACATCTGCCAATTACTGTTTCGTTGCATGTGCTCCGGATTCACCTGCAAATCTGCTGTGTAAAGTGGAAGACCATGCAAGAGTCCGCGTGAGTTCTGTCGATGTCGCCCACTTTGGCTGAGAGATTCAGGAATGGCATTCCTTTCTGTGGTTGCTTCAAGGTGACCCAGCTCCACCTGAGCTGTTGACGTTTATTTCTTTTGTTTACAGTGCTGGTCGTAAGGGCACAAGACAAAAAATGCAAGCACCGAACATGTGCTGTCACAACCGCTCTTTTAATCAACTTCCGAGATTGAGATCATGTCATTTATTATGCATTTGATATACTGTAGCTTGTCTGAGCAAGGGGGATCTGCTGCAATCCATACACTAAGCGACCAGAAGGCTCAGACTGAAGTCGGGCTTCCTGTGGAAAGGGACGGAGTTGGAGACGAGGTTGGAGGAAGTCGATGGAGCGATTTTCGAGGAAGAAGTATATCAGGAGGTATGAAGGACGTGATGAGGGTTCAAGATACAGTTTTGTGGGACTGCATGCGATGTAGATCGCGGTCATCAGGTGGATGCTCTTCTCTAAGCACCTGATCCACCTTGCAATACGCCTTATGAAACTGGAATTCCCTTATTATTGAATATCCCTTTCCACTGTCTGTTGAATAAAGTTCCTGGAGACATCATTCAGAGAGCGCATTCTTAGATTTGAAGACCACTATAGTATGGAAAGGCTGTCTGCTATCCTAGGATTCGCAGACGTCATCGATCTCGTGGACGCTCGTGAAGAGGAACTCAGAAACCTCACCACTAGACTAGTAATATAGTAAATAAGGTACGTATGGAAATCTAGCACAGAGAAGAGAAAAATTCTTGTGAACAGGCAACACTATTTATTCATAGTAACGACCACTCTCACCGACATTAGGTTGAAGTGGAGAAACCCTTAAGGAGGATGAATCATTAACAGTAATGTATTTAATGCAACCATTCACCCTCAAAAAAGGAGGGGGGGGGCCCAAAAAAGGAAAAATTTAATTTTAAAAAAAAAAGAATCGGGCTCATAATGCACTCTCCAACAGGTTGTGTGGAGATACCCCACCATTATCATATAATATACTTTATTAAGCTCTCGATCTATCTATTGCCTTGTAAGTTGGTTGTTTATTGGTTTACGCCGCCGCTCGAGAATTTTCCTCATATGGAAGGCGTTCGAGTGAAGGGCTCAAATCTAGGCCTACTGCTGGAGTATGCTCGGTGCTTAGGGAGTCTCTTTTTTCTCCTTTAAATCATTCATTACCTTTCCAAATGAAAGTTGAATATAAAATAAAAACACTTATGTGGAATTAGCAACGACACCGCAGTCTGTTTATATGTACAATATGTACGTAATAAACATGTATTGTTTTCAAGTTGGAATAAATATCTAAATTTGCATTGAACATTTCATCAAATTTAAACGTACGATGCTCAGCTGTCCGTGTCGTCCTAAACTGGTATTTAACACACATGCTTTTCCTTATGATAGCTTTGCTACTGAAACCACGTGAACAAAAAACAGGTATTCGAAATGAAAACCTGTTCCGAAACAAGTAATTCATTATTAACGAAGTAGAAATAGATTCCTGTCTAATTTGTACCTCAACTGTAAAGAAATCCATTGTTCACACCTGCTGTGAACGGGACTCGGATTTTGTGTGTGTTTCATACTTAAGAACTGCGCCCATTTACTCACACCTTTACGACAAGCCAAAGGTAGAGAGGACTAATCGTCCCCATTGGGAAGCATGGTGCCACTTACGACTGAAACGAAGCTACATCCTGTAAACGTTTGAATAAAGTGGACCCTTGGTACAATTGATGCTCAACATCAAACAAATAGAGACCGCAAGACACACAGCACAACACAATAATCTGTCGAAAGAAGATTGTCTTTTCAGCTTGCAATTTCCGGGGAAAAAATCTCAAACTAAGTTTGATTTTTCTATCAATAATTGAAACAAAAGTTTGAGAATATTGTTTCAGACTTAAGTCTCAAGCCTGATTTTGTAAAATTGTTTCGGATAAAATCCCGATTTAAGGAATCCTATCCATTATTACTCAAAATTAAACCGCATAGATAATTCTAAATTCACCAATTCTAGTTCATTAAAAATAATTTCAGCAGATAACTAAACACAACTCCCTAGCATCGTGATCATCTTGGTGTTCCAGGGGTTGTGTTTTGGCCAGCGTTTGTTTTGATTTTGTGTTCTGGTTTTAGGAGACTTGTGATTTGCGCCCAGCAGTTATTGTTATTGTTTTGTATTCTATATTGGGCTTGCTGTTTCCCAAGAGTTGTGTTTTGTTTGTATTTCGTATTTGGTGTGTTGCCCGGCGTTTGTTTTTACTGCCTAATTGTTTTGTGTTCTACTTTGGGTTGTGTTTGGCCCAGCGTTTTGTTTTGTTTTGTGTTCTATTGGGACTCTGCGTTTGTTTTGTTTTGTTATTCGTATTGGATGTGGCTTTTTGCACCAGCGTTTGTTTTGTTTTGTATTCTTATTTGGGGACTGTGTTGCCCAGCGTTTGTTTTGTTTTGTATTCATTTGGGACTTTGCGTAGATTGATCACTGTTAATCTTTCGCCTTTTCATCCCAGATTGATTCCGATAACAGAATTTTCTAGTTGGTCGTGGCGAACAAAACAATGAAAAGAAGATATTTAGATTTCCCGAATCAAAGGACCGTTTATTGACGAGCCAATAGAGGTATTAGTTCGGAATCTAGATATTATGGTCCATAATTGTAAACAAACTAAATACTTGTATGATTTTCAAGTGTTTCCTCATCTTGATCATAGCATGTGTTTCTTTATCCTGGCGGAAATAGAAATTTCTGTTGATAAACATGTATCCATTAGATCACATGGTCCTCGGAGGGAAATACATTATTTTAACAGAATTTACATTAAACGAATTAAATCAATTTAACAACTGATACAAAGCCATTATCTAGAGTCGTCAGCAGTGAACGTTATTTGATGGACGTTGAGTTTTATGCAAGCCTTTGCAGTTGAGTGTTGTCATCACTTTACAATCAGCATACAAAGATGTCTTATTAATACAAAAGTAATACATAGAATAGTGTGTGGTCTTCTTTTTTCTGTTACCCGAAATCTTCACTCACGGTACAGAATTGACTTTGTGTCCAAGCAGATTGCACGAGCACATTTACTTGTCACGTGAACAATTCGACAATTCCATCGATGAAATGGCGCTTTTCACACCAACAATAATAACTGGCAGCCTCATATTCTTGTATTTCGCTAAACTAGGGCACGCATTTACGACGGACCCATCGTAAAATTAGTCCAAGTCATAATATAAGAAATCAATTTCTGCTAAATATCGTAACGCGTTAAATACAAGCGTTACAGTAATATTAGCAATCCATTGGTTCGAATCTACTGCTTGGAGATTTGCGATCATTTACAAGTGACAGCCAGTGGTGATAGGGTCCTCTATCGTGCTGTTGTTTACTGGTGAGTTTCTTCTTTGATTTGTTTGCGGTTTACCGGAGAATCGTTCGCGGGAATCTGTCGTCTCGGAATTCGTTCTATGGTTGTTCGCAGTTCGGCTTTAGCAAGTTGTTTTGGAGTCGACCATATTTTGTGGCTTAGCATTTCCTTCATTTCACTTTTTTAATGTCCATTAATGGTGCTGACATAATTCATCTTTGAATTTAAATTTTGAATATAAAACACAGACAACTGTTTCCAGCTGCGGAGAGATCTTATTGAGATGTGGGAAATTGGTAGCGGTGACTAGATTTGTAGATATGTTCCATTGGTTTGTTGAGTATATATAGTCATTGTAGAATTAGGTTACAACATCCTAATTTTCGGGTCTTCATAGTTTGAGAGCAATACTCTAAAGAAACTTGTCGAATTTGAATTTCCAGATGGAGATGGCCAATCACAAAATCGACAAGATAATCAATGAGAGAATACTCATATTATTAAGAGAGGAGCACAATTATTATTCAGAGATACCCGTGGGTCCGTGTTAGAATATGGTCTCTTCTCAGCATTCCCCTTGCGTGTCGTTGAAGGCGACGGAATGGAGGGGCGGTCATCTCGGATTAGACGGTAAAATACCGGAGGTCCCGCGTGTCACAGCAGGTGTGGCCACGAAAAAGATCCTCCTGCCAAGGCACTGAGTGCCGAGCATAGGCACATTTACAGCCCTTCTCACCGTCAATGGTGACGTCTCCAATATGAGCGAAATATGTCTCGAGGGACGTTAAACAGTAAAATAATCATCAATCAACAATAAATAACTTCAGAAGCAGCACCCAATCGAGTTATTTTTCAAGGGGAGTGTAATAACAGAAAGTGGATTGTTAACATTGGCTAAATATATGCAATCAAACAAAATATCGTACGAGACGTTCTTTTGAAAGATATAATAAATTTTCACATTCGATCTCTTTTTATGGTGCTAAGTAGTTACTCTCTTCTCTCTTCTCCTTCCTCAGTCTTCTCTCTCTCGTCTCTAATCTCTCTTCCTCTTGCTCTCTCTTCTCTCTTTCTATCCGTACTCTCTCTATCCTCTCTGTGTGTGCTCTCATCTCTTCCTCTCGTCTCTCTTTCTGTGTGCTCTCTCTCTCTCTCTCTCTCTCTTTCCTCTCTCTCTCTCTCTGTGTGTGTGCTCTCTCTTCTCTCTTATCCATCATAACGAAGTCATCTCTCCTCTCTCTATCATTCACTCTCTCTCTCTAACAGGTTTGTAGTCATTCATCATCTCTCTGTGTGCTCTCAAATCGCTCCCATTTCTTTTCTCTATCTACCTCGGAGCAAATTCTCGTCTCTCACACTATACTCAATCAATATCCTCTCCGTCTAAAGTCTTCAATCATTCCATTCTCTCCTCTCTCTCTCGTATCTTCCTCTCTCTCTCTCTCGTCCTTCTGTGTGCTCTCTGTCTCTCGTGCTCTCTCCTCTCTCAAGAATCACTCCTCCAGATAAATGTCTCTCTGATCCATCCTAAAGTGTCAATTCACATCGATTATCTCAATCATAAGTCTACTCTCAATTCGTTCCCCTCGGCAACCTCTGGTCTCCCACTCCCATCACGATCGCGTCAACCTAATTCCAAATTGGTTGGTTTTGAACATCTATTCTCGGCATTGTAGTCATCATCTTCGTTCTCTTTACATTCGTCACTCTCGTCTCTCGCCTTCATAGTTTGGTTTATCAATTCCTCGCCGATCAGTCCGCCTCTCTCTCTTCTCTCTCTCTTCTCTGGGCGGGAAGGTTCCGGGTGCAACAAGTGGGCAGGAGTGTAAATTTCGGAAAAAAAGTTTCTCACTGTGAACTGCCTGTTCATCTTATAAAACCGTTACTATAATATAATTATTAATTCCAAACATCAAGGTGTAACTTTATCCATAGCAGCGCTTTAAAGGTTAACAATTTTAAGCATAACTGAAATGTATCTATCAGTCCGTGTTTTGTGGTCGATTACGGTGGGATTTTTCTATAATCTTTGATCAAATAAATTCTAAATCGGTTCATAAATATAGAATATGCACAATAAAAGTGTGTTGGTGTGGTGTGTGTTGTGATGTTGTGGTGTGGTTTATTTTTTCAGGTATGGCAACAGTAACAAACTATTATATGCAGTTCTTTTTATGTATCCCGTATATTCTTAATTAATATCATTCATTTTATGAAGGAACTGAGAGAGAATTATAAGCGGTTATCCGAGATGTATTCTAAATAGGAGATAAATTAATGCGTCTCTCAGTTTAGAGCCCTCAGTGTATGCTATTAAAACATCATGAAATGTCATAAAACCTGATAATCTATCAAAGCATTAGTATGGAGAAGACAAAATACAGCTTAGGTATATATTTTATTTTTTGTCTGTTATCACACACATGGCTTCCGATGGATAACCGAGCATCACAAAGATTTCTTTGCACATCAAAAGTCGAAGAGCTCCAACACGTGAACGTCAATAGCGATGACTGAAATAAATTTTAGGGTAACTTTGTAACAATGAGAGTGGCTAGTCATAATGACTCCTATCCCGGGTTTTTTCCCTGATAATCCCTTACTGCATGTAGTCATCCACTTTGCAAGGCAAGCAGCTACTTAGCAGTCTTAGCAGAGTGGGAGTAGACCCTTCAATGAATAAGGCTGGAGGCAGAAGTTGCCAAGGCAGAGTGCCCCGGCAACATACATGTAATCAATGAGATTAGGTAGGATCATAGTCAGAGAACTTCCCTCGCTGTCCAGACTGAACCAACACAGACATTCTCTGACTCCACACATACACGCACGCATGGACAACCACGCACACAAATACAATATTCCATTATCACCTGCATATGGTGTTGATTCGATACGCAAGAGCTTGTTTTGCGTAAGATCAGTTTTTAAAATGAGACAGGCTATTGATGTTTTAAGGGTTTGTTTTGCTTAAATGAGCATTTCACAAATTCTATGATTGCGTAATAACGATCTAATCTCGTGGGGTTAAATGCTGTTTGATGTGATTCTTACTAATTGTGAGATCGTCCTTTATCATATGGTGTTGCTCCAGATTACCCCGTTTACTTGATCAATATATATAAAGGGCCCACGGCGGGTGTGACCGATCGACATGGGATGCTTAATTACTCCTCCTAGGCACCTGATCCGACCTCTGGTATGTCCAGGGATCCGTGTTTGCACTCCTCTTAATGTTGTATTTATGTCTCCCCTCTTCGGGGATACAATGTTTTTGTACTTTCTGTCTGTCACAATATCTTGTGAACGCTTCCCCGTCTACACGGCTTATCGGATAATTTTGAACCTTTATATAAGTGGATTCATTGTCCCTTTTGTAGATGTGCATAATGTCCTGGACCCGGAGGATCCAATTATTTTCCTATAAGTGGATCTAAAGGAAGGATGTAGGATGTAAAATAGCGTTTGGACAATTATTTATCCTTGAAATTTTGTAATACAACATGTACTTCATGTTCACATTGTTCTGGCCAAGGAACTCTGTATAATGCTTATTGTCGGGACAAGAGGGTTCCAACCATTTTCCTAAAAAGATTAAAGTGGATGTAAGAGGGATGGAGGATGTAAAATAGCGTTTGAACACTTATTAGATAGACTTGAAACTTTGTACATTGCTTCATATAGGAGGATCAACATTTCTTAAAAGTTATGGTGGATCTAAGAAGGGTGGAGGGTGTAAAATTGCTTGTGAACATTCTCCATGCTTCATTGTCATTTGTGGATGTGCATATTGTCGGGACAGGAGGATCCAATAATTTTCCTAAAAGTTATAGCGGATCTATAGGACGTGGGGTATAAAATAGCGTGTGAACATGGTTTCCCAGTGTATATGGCTTATCGGATAGCCTTAAAATTCTGTACAATACTTTATTATCATTTCATGAAAAGAGTTTAAATCTTCCTTAAAATTGAGAAAATGATCTCAAATCAATCTCATCTAACGTTATTGAATATCAATTGGCGAAGTTAACATTGTATTAAAAGTAATCATAACAACCCCCCCCCCCCCCAACAACAACAACAACATATAATTATACAAAGTCGAGTGTAGGGCAACACGGACCTCCGACAAAAGCGAAGTCAAAATCTGGTGTCATGGAGGAATAAGCATCCTCTGATGACTGGTCGCACCCGCCGTGACCCTCAGTCGAAATAAAGTGAACGGGATTACCTGTCGTCAAATCTAGAACGAAATCAGTCAACATATGACATAGTGATAGGCCTAATCTGAAATCGCAAACAATGTCATTATATTATATATAGCGACTGTAGAATTTGCGAAATGGTGACTTTTAAAAACGAGATTCGTTATAATCCTGCAACATCAACTTTTTTGTTAGTAGTTGGTCTCGCTTTAAAAAGTCCTCATACGCAAAGCATGCTCTTGTGTATCGAATCTGATTTGCTTAATATAATATCAGTATACAAATACACAATGTACATGTATATGATATTTTAAGAGCATTATCTACGAATCTTAATACATGTATATTCATTGAAATACAGGTACAAGTATTTTTCTTTTTTGAATGCCCATACATGATAGTTAAAACGGATAGCGACCCCTGTTTCCAGCCTTATCATAATTTTCTTTAATACTTATGTTTCATAAACCATCAACCTACTTGTGAACAATAGTTTTTACTTACTTAGTCCTCTTCGTTCCGTTCGGAACATAGGGCCAGTACTGTTGTTCTCCATATTATAGTATGCCTTCCGAATATTAATTTTCAAGATTGTTTGCACACGTGTACGTCGCAATGCTTTTTATAAAGCTATTCTTGTCCCTGCTTTCAGTTAACACAGCGCCATCTGTAACAACAACGCCATCTACAACTACAACAGCGCCATCTACAACAGCGCCACCTACAACATCTACAACAGCGCCACCTACAACAACATCTACAACAGCGCTATCTACAACCACCACTTTGGCGCCAACTACCACACCAGCGCCCACCACAGTAGCACCTTGTATTCTTTTTTGCGATATTTATTCATGATTAAGGCACCTCAGATTTTGTGAGGATTGTGGATTTTTTTTGTTTTTTTGTTTTTTTTTGTTTT
>CAJDSM010060352.1:0-13297 GCA_903981925.1 Ostrea lurida | reverse complement strand
TAACAACAATGGCCGTACGTACGCGCGGAGCATGGCCTGAAATTTTACGTCTCTTGCCGATACGGCAATTCCAGCAGGAAAAAATCAAAAACAATTTGCAAATACAACCAAAGAAAAGCACGTCAATCTAACGTTGAAAAGACTGTAGAGTGTGTGACGTTAGATTGACGTCTTTTCTTGGTTGTATTGAAAATTGTTTTGACGTCTAATCCTTGACGTCTTTCTATCCCTGACTCCTTTTCAACGTCTTTTCTAGTTGTATTTGCAAAATTGTTTTGACGTCTATTCTGACGTCTTTCTATCCCTGACGCCTTTTCAACGTCTTTTCTTGGTTGTATTTGCAAATTGTTTTGACGTCTTTTGCTGGCGTCATTTAAAGCCATTCTGCTCAACATTTCCATTCTGATATCTTTTTTTGTAGGGTCTTTTTTAAAACACCTACATCTTTTCACCCTGTTAGTTTTTTAAGTGCATATATTTAGGGCATCTTTTAAATGTTGTGTTTTGACACCTGTTCAATGTACTTATGTACTTTGCACAGGTGTCAAACACACAACATTTAAAAGATGCCAGCAATTAAAAACCAAGTACATTGCACAGATGTCAAAACAAAGTGAGTGTCCTCGAGTGGTGCTGCAGAGTGGATGTGGATATGTTGTGGCTGGTATGCCCACAAGTGCGTACATGATCCTGTAAATCAAGCACAACCTTGTTTTCTTCTCTGAGCTGCTGCAAGGAAGCTCATTCCAAGTCAAGGATTTCATTTGGCTTGCACTGCCTGTGATTTTGTAGCCCACGATAAAAAACCTAGTCGCCCTACGCTTGCGACACGTTCTAGCTTGTCTATGTTTGCGGACCCCAGACATGTGAGGCATACTCGAGTATTGGCCTGACAAATGTTTTGTAACACTGGGATTTGGTCTGGGTTGGTAGACTTGCTAGATTTCTCCGGAAGAAGCTGAGGATGGCGTTGGATTCCTTTTGGTTACATCCACGTGGTCAATCCAAGAGTGATGTTTCTGATAGGGTGACTCCGAGTACTTTTAAAACAGTGACTAACTGGTATCCATGCAAGGTGGTAATTGGCAATGATTGGATTCGCTTCTGAGTAATTTCTTAATACCTCGAATTTAGAGGGGTTGAAGGACATCTGCCAATCATTTCCCACTTCTCTAAATTCTGTAGGTCTCTTGTATGGTATTGCAGTCTGACGCTGACGTGATTTTGCGGTTAGATAAGAGTAGAACCGTCTGCGAAGAGCCTGGTAATTAAATTTGCTCTCTCCGGGAGATCGTTTATGTACAGAAGAAATAGCAGTGGGCCCAGGATTGAACCCTATGGCACTCCAGAGGTCACTGGTGTTGCCCTGATGAGTGTTGTCACTCAGGACTCTCTTGGTGCCGGTTACTCAAGAAGCTCTTAATCCAGTTTAGCAAGGTGCCCCTGACGCCGTAGTGGGACAATTTCTGAGCTAGGCGTTGGTGAGGAACCTTGTCAAATGTCTTGCTAAAGTCTAGGAGTGTAGCATCAATCTGCTCTCCAGTACCAAGTTTGCAGCAAGATCCTGCGCAGTGATTGCCAACTGACTTTCATAAGACCTCCGTTTTTCTGAAGCCATGTTGTTTGTCTGAAAGAATTCCATGCTGCTCAAGATGTTCATCACCTGGCTATGTAATATGCGTTCAAATGCCGCACAGCAAATTGGGTCAGAGAGATAGGCCTGTAGTTCGCAGGGGTTGTACAGTCACCTTTCTTGGATATGGATGTAACAAGGGACTGTTTACAGTCAGTCAGGACACTGGGCCTTGTGCGAGTCTATAGGTTTCTAGCAATTTGGCTACTCCCTTGGTGTCAACATGAAAGTTGGTCATCTTGACAAATTTTCTTTAGTGAAAACACTGCAGAACTATTCGTTCATAATAGATGTTTTGTTGTCACTGATAAGCGATTGCCATCCTTTTTCAGTAGTGTCACACCACTACTGTAAACAATTTGCTTTTGATGTGGAAGTAAAGTCTTTGGGGTTGCTCCCTCTTGTCAATTATGTCTTTGACATAGATGCTGTGGGCCCATTACATTCCCTCTGCATGTTTTTCTGAAGGTCTTTGTACCTGTCCTATATCATTTTGATTTTTTACTGTTTCGCCTTGCAAAAAGCACGCTTTTTTCTCCTAGACATGCGCTTTAAGTGTTGATTTATCCAGGGTTAACTAAAAGCGAGTTGATGTCACCTTGGTATAGAACATGATCGTCCATGATCATTGAAGCAAGAAGATTTGAAGATATCCCACGTGATGTTTGACGTCTTAGGAACTGGTGTATTCAGAGGAGACATGGTCGCTGATATTTTGATGCTTCCGCCTTAATCGTTGCCTGAATTTTTCCACAATATACTTTCCCTTAATGAGTCATTTTCGGGGAACATTTTTCTGGATCTCTGAGAAGACGATAACATGATCACTGACTCCCGGAAATTGGATGTTGCTGTTGACAAAGACTTGGCCGCTTTGTCACAAACAGGTCAAGAATACTATTTCCTCTTGTTGAAAGGTCAACCGTCTGCTCAAGATCAATATCATCCAGCATGTCGTGGAAGTACTGGCTATTGGCTTAGCTGTACTGGTTTGTTAGGATGGTATGTGTTGACCAATTTATGTCTGGAAGGTTTGCGTCTCCTGATATCCAGATGCTAGTCGTTGGGTGATATAGGAGCAGTTTTTATGGTGTCCCTTTGCTCGATCATATAATTTACACCACTGCTTAAAGGCCTGTACATACCAACAATTAACTTGTGTTTCCTGCACACTGAATTACTAGCTGCTGTAATTTTCGTTGATTTGTCTGGAGTTGGATTTCACTTCTCTCAGTGGTCCATGTCTGCATGTTTGCTATCCTCCTCTCCCGCGTTCCGTCTCTTCGGATCGAGATGATTCATCCTTTGGATTCCCCCCCCCCCCCCTCCCCCCCCCCCCTTCCCCCTCCCCCCCCCTCTTCTCCTCTTCTCCTCCTCCCCCACGCCCCTTCCCCTCCCCCCCCCCCTCCCCTCTCTCTCCCCCTTTCCCTCCTCCCCTCGCCGCCCCCCCCCTCCCCCCCCCTCCCCTTCTCCTCCCCTTCCCCTCCTTCCCCCCCCTCCTCCCCCCCCCTCCCCCCCTCCTCCCCCCCCCCCCTCCCCCTCCCCTCCCTCCTCCCTCTCCCTCCCCTCCCTCTCCCCTCCCCCCCCCCCCCCTCGCTCCCGTCCTCCCCCCTCCATCCCTCCTCTCCCCCCCCCCTCCCCCCCCCCTTCCCCCCTCTCCCCCTCCCCCCCCCGCCCCCCTCCTCCCTTCTCCCCACCCCCTCCCCCCCCCTCCCCCTCCCTCCCCCCCCCCCCCCACTCCCTCCCTCCCCCCTTCTCCCTCTCTCCCTCCCCCATCCTCGCCCCCCTCTCCCCTCCTCTCCTCCTCCTCCTCCTCCTTCCTGTGCGCCCCCCCCTCCGCTCTTCCTCCTCCCCCACTCCCATCCCTCTCCCCCTCTTCCCCTCCTCTTCCTCTTCCTCCCCCCCTCCTCCCTCCTCCCCCCCCCCCCCTCCCCCCTCCTCCCCTCCCTTCTCCCCCTCCTCCCCCTCCCCCTCCTCCTTCCTCTCCCCTCCTCTCTCCTTCCCCCCTCCTCCCTTCCTTCTCTCCTCGCTCCCCCCCTCCTCCCCCCCCCCCTCCCAGTCCCATGTCTGCATATTAGTATCCACCATGGCGATCGCGGGTTCGGTCTTCGAGAGATTGAGATGATAATCCATTTGGAAGTACCCCCCCTTTCTTATAGATGCTTGCTGTGTATCCACGCTTCAACTTCCGATGATGATAGTACATGTATCAATCCGACTCTCCTCAGAAGCAACCGAAATTGGTTGCCGTTGCCCGAATATTTTGAAAATGATGGTTAAAAGACTCTCATTTTGTTGTATGTTTTTGTGCTGATTTGACATGTACCAGATACGATGTCCAAGTGGAGAGTCGAGTTATGTAACACTGGCTGACCCATCTTTATTTAGTTAACTAAAAAGAATGAATGGTGTAAACAAAACATTTTATAGACGATGTCGCGGCAACAGCTGCTTTGTTTGCCTTGAACGTAATCTATTGTCCACCAGCCTAGGCTTCTTCGGGCAAAACATTCGCCCTCGTCATCAAATAAACAGCTTGTTGTCCTCGAATCCAGCAATAATTGGTTGCTAGTGTACCAGTCATTAAAAACCCCACTCTATCGAACGATTCGGCTCATCTGTTAAACGGAACAACAACCTCAACTCCTATGAGAAACGGGATTATGTCAAACCTCTCCATCATCAACTTCTCACATTCCATTCATCACTGCATAATGTATTATGGTGTTCATGTCTCTTCAGTTGCTTCATTGGCACAAAGTTGTTCTACGATGAGCAGTTTCTAAATCGAGGTAGGCTACACTTAATATGCGGGGATTTCAACACAGCATTTCGCAAATCATTACAGTGTTCTAACGATCTAGTTTGCCAATACAACCCACCCTTTTGTCAAATTGTCGTTCTGAGGTGTTCCATACCATTTTATGTCGTTCTCTATGCATTGACATGACTACAGATTACTCGATTACTTATTCAAGACGACGTGCTTCACGAAGGGTAAATCCATTAATAGGGGATACTTACTCCTCCTAGGTCTTGATCGCACCTCTGGTGTATCCATGTACCCGTGTTTGTCCACAGCTCTTATTTGTTTCTATTTCACTGTAACGATAACGAAACAATGATCAATCAGCAAGTTCCAAACAAAATTACACTGGTATCTAGGAGTCTAAAAAAAACTAGGGGAATGCTGCAAATGAAAAAAGTATTGCCTAAAAGATGGCAAGGAAGGGGGATTCGATCAAGAGGGTGGGTTTAGGGAATTTGAAGAACATCTTTCAAAGACGAAGTCTTGAACAGAGAATTACTTTAAAAATCCAAACCCACTAAACGTTACTGGGTGGGTTTGGAGGGGGGGTCTAACAAGGATGATGAAGACTTCTAGCGCGACTCCCAGATTCAGGTGTCGCTAACTACACAAGTAACCTTTTGGCGTTTTTATTTAAAATAGGAGTTGATTGCTATAATTTACTCTCGAGTAGCGATGACTGTGGCCATGATAGAATTATAGGGGGCGCTGCGATCCACATGAGCAAAATATAAATGTTTGATTGGTGGTAAATACAAGTAACGCATACCTATACTGTTCAAGGTTAAAAAAGAACAAATTTGAAGTAACCTTGCTGTAGAGGGTTTTGCATGGTTGTTTTCTATTAGACTGCCCACTTATTATGTTACTCAAAGCTCCATATTTTTTAAATAAAACGCAAAAGTTATCTTGTGTAGTAGCGACACCTGAATCTGGGAGTCGCGCTAGAAGTCTTCATCATCCCTTGTTGACCCCCCCCCCAAACCCACCCAGTAACGTTAGTGGGTTGTGGATTTTAAAGTAAATTCTCTGTTCAAGACTTCGTCTTTGAAAGATGTTCTTCATATCCTTAACCCCCCTCCTTGATCGTAATCCCCCTTTCCATTGCCTCTTTATGGCAATTACTTTTTTCATTTGCAGCATTCCCCTAGTTTTTTAAGACTACTAGATACCAGTGTATTTTGTTTGGAACTTGCTGGATTGATCATTGTTCGTTATCGTTACAGTGAATAGAATACAAAATAAGAGCTGGGCAAACACGGGTACATGGATACACCAGAGGTGCGATCAAGACCTAGGAGGAGTAAGTATCCCCTATTAATGGATTTTACCCTTCGTGAAGCCCGTCGTCTTGATAAGGTAATCGGAGTAATCTGTAGTCATGTCAATGCATAGAGAACGACATAAAATTGGTATGGAACACCTCAGACGACATTTGACCAAAAGGTGGGTTGTATTGGCAAACTAGATCGTTAGAACAACTGTATGATTTGCGAAATGCTGTGTTGAAATCCCCGCAATATTAACGTGTAGCCTACCTCGATTTAGAAACTGCTCATGCGTAGAACAAAGCTCTTGTGCAATGAAGCAACTGAGAGACATGAACACCATATACATGTATGCAGGTGATGATGGAATGTTGAGAAGTTGATGATGGAGAGGTTGAAATAATCCCGTTTCTCATAGAGTTGAGTTGTTAGTTTGCCGTTAACGCCGATGTTCGATAGAGTGGGTTTTTTAATGACTGGTCACTAGCAAACAATTATTGACTGGATTCGAGGACAACAGCTGTTTATTTGATGCGAGGGCGAATGTTTTGCCCGAAGCCGTAGGCTGTGGACAATAGATCCGTTCAAGGGTAAACAAAGCAGCTGTTGTCCGCGGACATCGTCTATAATTGTTTTGTTATACACCTTCATTCTTTTTAGTTAACTAAATAACAGATGGGTCAGCCAGTGTTACATAACTCGACTCCTCCATTGGACATCGTACTGGTACATGTACAAAATCAGCACCAAAACATACAACAACAATGAGAGTTCTTACCATCAATTTTCAAAATATTCGGGCAAAACGGCAACCATTTCGGTTGCTTCTGAGAGAGTCGGACTTGATACATGTATATCATCATCGGAAGTGAAGCGTGGATACACAGCAGCATCTATGAAAGGGGGGGTACTTCCAAATGGATATCATCTCATCTCTCGGAAAGACCGAACCCGCGATCGCCATGGTGGAATACTAAATGCAGACATGGACTCCACTGAGAGAAGTGAAATCCAACTCCAGACATCAACAGAATTTACAGCAGCTAGTATTCAGTGTGCAGGAAACAACAAGTTAATTGTTGGTGCTATGTACAGGCCTTTAAGCAGTGGTGTAAATTATATGATCGAGCAAAGGGACACCATAAAAACTGCTCCTATATCACCCAACGACTAGCATCTGGATATCAGGAGACGCAAACCTTCCAGACATAAATTGGTCAACACATACCATCCTAACAAACCAGTACAGCTAAGCCAATAGCCAGTACTTCCACGACATGCTGGATGATATTGGATCTGAGCAGACGGTTGACCTTTCAACAAGAGGAAATAGTATTCTTGACCTGTTTGTGACAAAGCGGCCAAGTCTTGTCACACAGCAACATCCAATTCCGGGAGTCAGTGATCATGTTATCGTCTTCTCAGAGATCCAGAAAAATGTTCCCCGAAAATGACTCATTAAGAGGAAAGTACTATTGTGGAAAAATTCAGGCAACGATTAAGGCGGAAGCATCAAATATCAGCGACCATGTCTCCTCTGAATACACCAGTTCCTAAGACGTCAACATCACGTGGGATACTTTCAAATCTTCTTGCTTCATGATCATGGACGATCATGTTCTATCCAAGGTGACATCAACTCGCTTTAGTTAACCCTGGATAAATCAACACTTAAAGCGCATGTCTAGGAGAAAAAAGCGTGCTTTTTGCAAGGCGAAACAGTAAAAATCAAAATGATATGGACAGGTACAAAGACCTTCAGAAAAACATGCAGAGGGAATGTAAATGGGCCCACAGCATCTATGTCAAAGACATAATTGACAATGGGAGCAACCCCAAAGACTTTACTTCCACATCAAAAGCAAAATGTGTTACAGTAGTGGTGTGACACTACTGAAAAAGGATGGCATCGCTTACAGTGACACAAAACATCTATTATGAACGAATAGTTCTGCAGTGTTTTCACTAAAGAAAATTTGTCAAGATGACCAACTTTCATGTTGACACCAAGGGAGTAGCCAAATTGCTAGAAAACCTATAGACTCGCACAAGGCCCAGTGTCCTGACTGACTGTAAACAGTCCCTTGTTACATCCATATCCAAGAAAGGTGACTGTACAACCCCTGCGAACTACAGGCCTATCTCTCTGACCTCAATTTGCTGTGCGGCATTTGAACGCATATTACATAGCCAGGTGATGAAACATCTTGAGCAGCATGGAATTCTTTCAGACAAACAACATGGCTTCAGAAAACGGAGGTCTTATGAAAGTCAGTTGGCAATCACTGCGCAGGATCTTGCTGCAAACCTTGGTACTGGAGAGCAGATTGATGCTACACTCCTAGACTTTAGCAAGACATTTGACAAGGTTCCTCACCAACGCCTAGCTCAGAAGATGTCCCACTACGGCGTCAGGGGCACCTTGCTAAACTGGATTAAGAGCTTCTTGAGTAACCGGCACCAGAGAGTCCTGAGTGACAACCACTCATCAGGGCCAACACCAGTGACCTCTGGAGTGCCATAGGGTTCAATCCTGGGCCCACTGCTATTTCTTCTGTACATAAACGATCTCCCGGAGAGAGCAAATTTAATTACCAGGCTCTTCGCAGACGGTTCTACTCTTATCTACGCAAAATCACGTCAGCGTCAGACTGCAATACCATACAAGAAGACCTACAGAATTTAGAGAAGTGGGAACATGATTGGCAGATGTCCTTCAACCCCTCTAAATTCGAGGTATTAAGAATTACTCAGAAGCGGAATCCAATCATTGCCAATTACACCCTGCATGGATACCAGTTAGTCACTGTTTAAAAGTACCTCGGAGTCACCCTATCAGACAATCACTCTTGGATTGACCACGTGGATGTAACCAAAAAGGAATCCAACGCCATCCTCAGCTTTCTCCGGAGAAATCTAGCAAGTCTACCAACCCAGACCAAATCCCAGTGTTACAAAACATTTGTCAGGCCAATACTCGAGTATGCCTCACATGTCTGGGGTCCGCAAACATAGACAAGCTAGAACGTGTCAAGCGTAGGGCGACTAGGTTTTTTTATCGTGGGCTACAAAATCACAGGCAGTGCAAGCCAAATGATCCTTGACTTGGAATGAGCTTCCTTGCAGCAGCTCAGAGAAGAAAACAAGGTTGTGCTGATTTACAGGATCATGTACGCACTTGTGGGCATACCAGCCACAACATATCCACATCCACTCTGCAGCACCACTCGAGGACACTCACTTTGTTTTGACATCTGTGCAATGTACTTGGTTTTTAATTGCTGGCATCTTTTAAATGTTGTGTTTTGACACCTGTGCAAAGTACATAAGTACATTGAACAGGTGTCAAAACACAACATTTAAAAGATGCCCTAAATATTGCACTTAAAAAACTAACAGGGTGAAAAGATGTAGGTGTTTTAAAAAAGACCTACAAAAAAAAGATATCAGAATGGAAATGTTGAGCAGATGGCTTTAAATGACGCCAGCAAAAGACGTCAAAACAATTTGCAAATACAACCAAGAAAAGACGTTGAAAAGGCGTCAGGGATAGAAAGACGTCAAGAATTAGACGTCAAAACAATTTGCAAATACAACCTAGAAAAGACGTTGAAAAGGAGTCAGGGATAGAAAGACGTCAAGGATTAGACGTCAAAACAATTTTCAAATACAACCAAGAAAAGACGTCAATCTAACGTCACACTCTAACGTCTTTTCAACGTTAGATTGACGTCTTTTCTTGGTTGTATTTGCAAATTGTTTTGATTTTTCCTGCTGGAATTGCCGGTATCGGCAAGAGACGTAAAATTCAGGCCCATGCTCCGCGCGTACGTACGGCCATTGTGTAGATGCGGTAACTTTTTTGCGGTCTCATCCGGCGGACCGTCCCACTATATAGTCACCTTTTACGACAAGCTGGGAGTGCTGAGGATGTACTCTAACCCGGATCCCCACAGGAAAGAGTATAGAATTCGTAAATTATGCACTTATCATGAAATCGGGATTGAATTTCATTATTTGATTAAACGTACATGCACCGATCTATCTATAAATCAAGAATTATTATACATTTTTCAAAATGCTTTGAATTAAATCAAAAATCGTCTGAAACACTTTAACAACTGATATACACTGTAGGTGCAGGAAGGTCAGCTTCCCGAATAAGCAACATCCTGTCAACCCCTCTACATGAATGTGTTTTCTATATATATTTTGCACATATCTGCCGTGCACGTGTCCATGAGGTTATGAGAATAAAGGACAATTGACATTTTAAAGCACTTGCTTTTGTTCGGGCTCAGATTTCCGGCAACCAGGGATTACGTATAGATATTCTAGGAATTACAATCCAAACACCAAGCAAATCAGGTTTATACGACATTATAAGGTGGCTCCATCTTCCTGTCACTTATCAATTTTAATGATTCAAGGTGGAAAAACTGATCTAACACTTAATATAGTTTAATCAACATACGAGTTGTTGCCGCCTTTTTGATAATGGCAGACTGACATACATAAACTGGTCAGAAAATGGCATATGTTCATTAAACAACATGACACACATTTATATAAACTTGCTTTAACATTCCAGGGAACCGCTGCTTTATAGATATGTAGATTTCATAGCCATTGTTAAGCCGTTTTTCACACACTGATTTGACTACGGATTTGTTCCGTTTACCTGATCAAGACTATGGGCTTACGGCGGGTGTGACCGGTCAACAGGGGATGCTTACTCCTCCTAGGCACCTGATCCCACCTCTGGTGTTTTCAGGGGTCCGTGTTTACCCAACTCTTGTTTGTATTCGAGTTATATTTACCCTTACCATCATAGGGGTTATTTCCCTTGACAACATTTTTGTTCAAAGATCACCGTCAGATGTTTTCCCGAGGATGTTTTACCAAATTAATTATAGTATACTATGCACCAAGTGAATAAAATTCATCCTTGAGATATGTTTCCATCATGCACAAAGTTTCATTGAAAAACTTCACCCAAATAGATGAAAGTGGACCTACAATTACAATTTTATAATACATTGTATTTCTTGACATAGAGGTCGAGCTGTCTACAAACAAGTAATGGACACGTTGTCGTGGTAAGTTTTTGGAAACGAAGTTAAAAAAAATGCTAGATCTGAAGAAACTGTTGAAAAATTACATCCGATACTGGCGAATATTTGCACCATTTCAAAAAAGAGAAGTTTCATATTTCGATCAAAATCCCTATATCTCGCTACAATTAATCTCAATTAGAAAAACACAATCCAGAAAAAGCATTATATTCGTTGAAACCATATAGACTAATTGCATAGGGATTATTTCTCAAAGACTATATTGCTCACAACGCCTACCTCCCCTCCCCATCTTGCATTGAAAAGTATCTTTGCATTTTTATTTTTTTTTGCCCCGGCCTGTACTTCAGATCTAGAGACTCCGGGGGTTAAAAACAAAGGTACTTGGACCATCCCTTTTCCTAAAATGAACAACTGCTGAGTTGTCGACGTTGATTTGTTTGTCTCACTGTTTGCGCTGTAAGAATAGCTACCACATGATCTTCTTTAAAACTCGCTCTGAACAGTGCGCCATTTGACATCCATCACAAATTCAACCCCCCATGCCAAGATCTAAAACCTTAACCGGAATACAGCGAGATCAGTACTAAATAGTGCAAAAAGAGGTTGGAAAAATAGTTTCCCTGTCGGACGCCTAGATGACTTCAGAACCAGTTTCTGTGTTGATTTTTAGCTGAGTTGCAACGAAGTTGAACTCGGTTATTGTTTGATGATGACGTGCGGGAGAGCGTCAACAATTAGGTTTCTGGGCGATAACTTGAACAAATTACATCTGATCCAATTGAATCTTTGGGATATTGTTACATATTAGGTGAGAGAAAACCCTACTGATTTTCGAAAAAATCTGTCAAAGGTCAAGTTCATTGTGACCCCCCCCCAAAAGTAGAAATTTTTTTAAAACATGTTTCTTAGCAATAACTCCAAAAGTTTACATCTAATTCAGTTGAAATTTTGGGATATTGTTACATATATCGATTTTCAGGAAAATCCGTCCAAGGTCAAGGTCACGTGGTGATAAAAAAGGTGGAAAAATGGGGGGGGGGGGGGGAATGAGGTTTCCGGACAATAACGCCAAAAGTTTAATCTGGTTCAATTGAAACTTTGTGAGAACCCTGTTTGTTTTTGGACAAATCCATCCAAGGTCCGCGGGCCTCATGCATGGTTCACCTGTACGGACGATTCAAGGTCACTATTCATAAATCTTAGCTCAAAAACATTTTATTAAAACATATATGACAAAAGTTGTTTAGTTTTACTAGATCTATCCAACCGTATCAAGATATAGGCCCCTGGAACCCATGGCTCACCTGTACCGACGAACTCTTTACTCGAAAATGTTTTGTCAAAACATACAATGTATATTACAAAAGTTGTTTAGTTTTATTAAATCTATCTAACCGTGTCAAGATATAGGCCCCGGAGCCTTATGGATCACCTTTACTGACGATTTAGTTTCGTTATTTAAAATTTTTTATTTGAAAACATTTTATTAAGACATTGAACAAAACTCGTTTAGTTTTACTAGATCTTTTTAACCGTATCAAGCTATAGACCCGCGGGCCTAATGGCTCACTTGAAGGGATGATTTAATGTCACTATTTATAACTATTTAATCTCTAACACATATAGATTTACTAAATCTATCCAACTGTATCAAGATATATGCCCGCAGGCCTCATGGCTCACTTGTATGGATGATTTAGTGTCGCTATTCATAAATCCGTACTTGAAATCACTTCGATATTAATAATACGGGAAGATTTTTTTTTTTCAAATATATTTAAAACGTCAAGTGCCTGTGACATTGAACAAACAAGGACTTTTATTAGATCTGTCTTACCGTATCATAAAGGCCTGTATGCATTATGGCTCATCTGTACAGACGATTTAGTAACGCAATTGATAATTTCATGTTCTTATACACACTATAGGTAGGCCTATATAGCGATCTACAACGCATAGTATCGTCATACCGAGAACACCCTCGCGGTTACACGTGGTGGTTTTAAAATTAATTTTAATACGTGTCATTTTAAATAGGAAAGTTTTCAAAAATGTATGTAGTTTGAAATAGACTTTCTGTACATGCTACAGTTATTGTACGAAAGCCTATTAGTATCATTGTAAAAAAAATAAATTTAATTTCACTATCTTGTAATTACGAGATAATATATCTCGTAATTACGAGATAATTCTTTTCTTGTAATTACGAGAAAATTTATAAATATTGCCCATGCGATAGCTATCCTATTCTCTTTCTGTCATTATTTTTAAATAAAAGAATATATGTTCGATCGAATCATGCCAAGTACATTATCTGAACAGGTAAACAGTCAAGCTTACAGCATGAAAAGTTCATTAATGTTTAAAATACAAATAAAAGAATACGGAACGGGATATACTTCTCCACCATAAAGTTTCCAACGATTGTTTGTACATGCAAATGGTAATGCTAAACTATCACAATGCTTAGTGTGACCATATAGGCACTCCCCATCTTAATTTAAAAAAA
>CAJDSM010060347.1:694-13091 GCA_903981925.1 Ostrea lurida | reverse complement strand
AATGTTAAAAGTCAGATTTCATTCTGTATATTGACTATTAATCAGTTTGCCTAAAATATCGCACATCCCTCTTCAAAGGTCTGAGTAAGGGTTTGATTTCGGCCTGCGTTTGAAAAGGGTTCACATCAAATTAACAAAGGAAATTAATGATTGTATGCGGAAAGTAATTAATGACTAACAACATTTCAAGTCTAGGTTCAAGGGGTACATGCACCTTCTTTTTATCTTGGTTTTGCCATTGTCAGGCTCCACTGATATACCAATGTTACATGTAGAGAGCAACAAAGTCAAAAGGTTAAACTTGAATTGCACACACAATCTGCAAACACAGCCCATAATTCACTGTTCTCATCACCACCGCTTCATTTTGATATTTATGTGCATCGTCGGATTTAGATCCCCCTCCCCCCTCCCCCCACTTCTTGTGGCCATACTTATTGTAATGTGTATACTGTAAATATAGCTAAATAATCCCTTTACTCTAGAAAACTCTAGAACCCAGGAGCTTCCCATTTTACGAAGTAATGTTTCTCGAGCAGTCGTTTAATTAATGATAAAGACTAAAAAACTTCACGTACCGCTTCTTAATTTCGTTATGTTTTTTTTCTTCAAGGAAAAAAAAGTGTTGGAACTTTTACAACAAATTTGCTGCGCAAACAGAGCAATAAAAATACTACAGTATGCACAATCAGTGAAGTGATAGGATTATTAATGGGAAATTATTTTATAGAGACAAAGACGAATTAAGTTAACTTCTCAAGATTGATTTTCAAGCGCACTATTACTTGCAATTTAATAGAGACTATTTTCAGGTGGCTTGCATTTCTTAATACCTTGGCTAAACTTGTTGTGCTCAAACGAACCTCAGCAAACTAGGATTATGTTAGACTAGTTTGTTTCACTGACATTACGTATCTTCTGGCGCTACTTAAGGGATTTGCTTATGAACATCAGGTCATCAGGCTGGTTTTACTTAGTTTCGTAATTAATACGAGCTCTCCACACAATTAGTTGTATTGTTTTCTGTTGATATTAATGATGATTCCAGACGAAATCGAATTTTTTCCAACAATATTTTTTGTTCATCAAAAAAAAGTGCGATGAGCAGGAAGAAGCCAGACCTTTCAGTGTAAACAACTGAAAGAGTACCCATTCTAGCTGACAATATAAATTTCAGTCCGACTGAAGACGTACATTTTCAGTGGACTCATTGCAGTTCACCTTTCAGTTTACCAATTCAGTCGTACAAAAAAAAGCGCGGTAAAACATCAAAGGTTAACAGTTCAAAAAGCCTTCCGAGCAGGGGGCCGTGCGGACAGCAGAAACCGTCCTCTGGATCATTCTGTAGAGATAAAGGCCGATGGACAAAAGGTGACTAAGTATTATTACTACGCATTTCATAGATAGGTAGATAGAATCTTTTAAAGAATTTATTTTTTTTTTCCAAGGTAGTTCTGCAGATTCTGAATATTACTGTTCTCATAGTTCATTCCAACCATATGCCAAGAGACGTCATATTATGGCAATAGGCGTTTATTCTTTAATACTTCGAAACAAATTCACTGATTGATATTGCTGGACGGAATAAAATTCGAGACTTTATTTTTCCACACACCTTTATTCGATCTGATTGATAGTAAAACTGAAATATATCCTGTATTATGTTAATATGGCATTTTATTTCTCCGTCATTAGACGTTAAGCACATGTTGCGGCATTAGGTCGGGATTTGTCCCCCCTACAAATCCAAAAAAAAGGGGGGGGGTGAAGAAGGAGGGCCTCTACTAGAATTGGAAAGTTAGGGGTTGAATCAAAAAGCGGAGGGCCCAGAGCGCAAACTCCTAAATTCCCCCCGGATTTTAGGAGCTTTTAATAGTGGCGACATCACGTCTACCCCCTGAAATACTATATGTCAACGTATACCAAGTGTTGTACACACAAGGGGAAGGGGTTATGTAGAGGGCGTGGGGGCCCCGTAACTATTCTTGCTTTTATCTATTTTTATCTCAAAGGCCGACCTACAGCGTCGAGCGTTTCCCCCTCCATCCCACCTCATTTGATTCAAAATATGATTTGTAACTTACAATGTAAAAACTAAGAAATAATTTTTAAAGACAAATGCCATACACAGCACCTCTCGATTTGTACAGAATTCGTCAGATTTTCTGCGCACTTTGCCCCTGCCCCAAGCGAATGCGTGAAAACAAACTCGGACTTAAATCAAATTATCAAATGACTTGTAAAATGTTCATTAATTGTTACATTGAAAACATATTTAATATGACATTACAAAAGCTAAACAAGTATGGGGTGCAACCTCTCCCCATTCCGTCCCTCGCCTGAGCAAGCTTTCAATATTAGTTAGTTTCTTGTAAGTTAGACACGAGAGACAGTCACACATACAAGGCAGAGAGAGAGAGAGAGAGAGAGAGAGAGAGAGAGAGAGAGCAGAAAAAAGAGAGGAAGAGGAGAGAGAGAGAGAGAGAGAGAGAGAAGGAGAGAGAGAACCAGAGAGAGAGAGAAGAGAGAGAGAGAGAGAGAGAGAGAGAGAGAAGAGCAGAGGGGGGTATTGGGAAATTCTCCCATTCCGTCCATGTTTGAATAAGATCTTTCAACATTTACAAATTTAAGTAGTCATGTAGTTAGTTTACTTTATGCTTGAAGAAGAAGAGAGAAAGAGAGGAGAGAGAGAGAGAGAGAGAGAGATGAAAGCAGAGAGAGAGACAGAGAGGAGAGAGGAGAGTATGAGAGAAGTACGGATAATAGCTCATATATGGGGGTGTTGGGTTGCAAACGCCCTTCCTCGCAAATAACCCTCCCCTGCTGAAATAAGTCCATTATTCATCATTCTAAAGCGAAATGATAGCATTTAGATAATTCTATTTTAATGTTTTGACACAACAGGGGAAGGGGGGGGGTGGTGGGGGGTGGGGAGTCGCGGAGATGGGCCGTCCTAATACTCAAGAGGGGGTGGAAAGGGGGCACTCTTTCTCCACTTTCTCCAAACCTCTTAGCCTAAGACTCCAGTACCCTGTGTTGTCTATTATATCTCTACCTCTACGAGTCGTTGTTTGTCTTTATCTCTGAACGTCTAGATATATTCCCGGTCTGGGCCTCCTCTCGGCGGTCCTGGCTGCCGCAGCATGCGTTCAGCACTTTGAATCAATTATATTTTCTTAATGTTGGGGTAGCCTATACATGTGTCGCCATTGTAGAAATTGATGGGATTGTTGCAAAGACCAACCAGACATAAATCTACTACGTGGGGGCGTGGGACACTGCACAACGATTATCTAGCAATCTAAGACAATAGACACAAAACTGCTAGGATATAACGGTAGTGGCCGTAGTCTCAATTTGGCTAGATAATGTTTCGTTAGTGTCTATTGCTAGCATTTGTTGCCTGTCCTAAGATTGCTAGATCACTGGTTGACTGCCTCCGCCCCCACACCATGGACTCGCGCTAAGATAAACCTATGCCTACGTCCTATTTGCTAGAAAATGATAACAAGTTTGTTGTCTATCTTTTTTTGTAAATAGAACAAAAAAAAAACTCTAAGGCAGTGGCGAGTCGCTGATTGTTGTTGTCTGGAGTTGCTAGAATATGTCTGGGTTGTCTATTTGCTGATATGGTTGCTATGATTGTCCCAACTATTGCCTAAGTAATTTCGTTAATGTTGGCAAATCACTGCTGATATTGTATGTTGTCTATCTTGCAGATATGTTTTGCTGAGGCCCAACATGGCTAAGAGTCAGGTCGAACATATTCTAGGATGCTATGGATACAGTCACGCAACATAATCTATTATGCGTCAATAGAGACAGCTAACTTAGTTGTTGCTCTACCTTGCTTAGAATATGTTTGTCTAATGTACGATAACATATGCTAGATATGTAGTGCCACAACAAAACATACTATGCTAATAAGTGCTAATGTTTGTTATTGGATAGCATAGTCTAGTTGTACCACTATGTCTTATGATTGTCTGCTTGTCAGGCCATGCTAGACAATAGTTGCTTGTCATATATTGTCTAACGTAAGCTAATTGGATCAGCAAGCACTCATATCGCTAGCAGTGGGGCACCAGCATAGCCTAGATATGGTTGCTAGCCTATAGTCGCTAGATAACGTTGCTGGATCTACACTGCTCAGTTTAGCTAATGAGTAGATCACGTATGACTACATCTATTGCATAGAGTTATATGATCAACGTTGCTAGACTACTTTTGTAGCCTAGTGAGGAGAGGTATCGTGTGGCTAAGCGCCACACTACTCTATGATATGTTGCCAATGTACGACATGACTTGACTATAGCTAGCGTAGTGTGTGGGGGGGCGAGCAACATATTCTAGGAGTGCTCTGGGCCGCAGATCAACAGTATCTTAGCTAATATAGAGTCAGAGGCAATTGATATAAGTCCTATATGCCTATAGTCAATGAGACAACTAATAGCAGTATTGCTAGCAGGTCGACGGTGGCTTGATCTATGACAGCAATGTATACAGGTCATTAGCCACTAGACTATGGGAGGAATAATCAGCATGACATCAGTATCCACTACTTGCATAGTTGATTTGCTGAGATCAGCATCAGCTAATTAAGCAGTTGGCTATGATCGTCCATTTGTCTACAGCATAGGTATTTCGCACTACAGGGTCTCTTACTGCGTGAGACTATTTGTCATAGCTGATCTCAGCTGACATCACTTTACAAAGATATGAAGCCTTGGACATGCCAAGCTAAGGTGACGAGGGAAGACACTCGCTGACATATGCTTTGCTCCCATTCTCCTAAGCTGAGCTCTTCTGACCCAATTCCAGGCTAACGCAAACATAGAAATTCGCTCTTAGTATTTGTCTATGCGCACTAAGGCGAAGTAGTGTATAAGAGTTAATTAAAAACTTGACCATGTGACAATGATAATGTATGCCAATTTGTCATTCACAGTTTACGTCATAGAGATATGAGTTGTTGCTCTAACCTCGATAATGCTAGAGTATAAGATATAAATGTATGATCATCAGCATGCCATTGTCTAGACACTGTATTCGCTTCACGTGGAAGAACTGTCGTTCTACAAAAATAGCTTGACTCACAGTATGAGAATTAGGAGTCTGCCAAAAGTTTGTTTTAGCTAGGAAGTGTAGTTATGTCCCCGGTCTTCATTTTGTTTCTAGATTATGTGCTGGGGCCGTGGGGGGGAGGCGGTATCAAAAGTTACCACGATAGCTGATACAATGTATGTTGACTTGGTTGCCAATTGTCTAGATTTGATGTTGCTTTTGTCGTATTTTGACTAAGTAGTAATAGTGAAATCATGCACTACGTCCATTAAATAGTGCTAGATATGTCTCGTATTAGTCTATTGCTAGGATACATAAGCGTTGCAGCTGCCCAGGCACTGCTCAATGAAGACTACTCTTTTGCTTGGGTACCTTTAAAAATTTGGCTTTTTATAGACATAGTATCTACATTGGGTTCATGCATCGCTACTGTTTAGAGTAACTGTTCCTGAACTGTGCACAGTTGCTAGATAATAGTTGCATCCATGTGACCACACTCTGATTTGATGCAAATACTGTTCAGAATTTCATATAACACTAATTATTCATATAAATTATAATGATTAGGATGTCTACGACACAATGACTGCTCTTGCAATCTACTGAAATGTTTAAAGCAGCTTCCAAAAGTCATATGCATACAGTCGAATGATTTGGAGCCCCACATTGTATAGTCATAGCTGTTGCTCTGCCACATACTTGCTTGTGATCTGGAGTGTAGTAATGAAACCACTACCTCTAAGAGTTATAGTGTGCACTGCTCTTATTCAAAACATGCTGACAATAAGATGCGTAGAAATATGTTGCTGACCCAACGGTACACGTTTGCTATATTGTGCTATTAAAGCTAGATCCATACATTCGCTCGATATGCGTACTTGCGCTCTAACATGAGCAGATAGTCAATGAGTGCATCTATGCTTCATGGTGTACCATAAAATACTGCTGAGACTAATGTTAGTTCTCTGCACGAATGCTATGAATAGCCTTGAATTGCTGTGGAGAGCGATGTTGATACATGCTCGATATGTTTACTTTGCTAGGCATAATGCTCCGTTGTTGCTCTATATGAAGAATGCCCCGCCCTGCTCTCCATGCTAGAATATAGTATTCTGGAATGGCACGCACCAATGTCATACTGCTAGTTGTGTATGTGCTGCTGACTTTCTGCATTGATCTAGATATGCTATTGGGGCTCGCTCTTGTTTCCATTCCTATCTTAGTTCTAAAAGAAATATAAGTATTATCTTTCTGTTTCATATTAATGATAGAGTATGAAAAGAGCTTTGTTCGGCTCTCTAACAAACTTGCTATATTATGTTCGCTGCCAACAATGACTATTAGACACTTGTTTTTGCTTAAATGTCTATATATTGCAAGATTGAGATATTAATGACTACTCGTACTTGAGTACCGATAGATACTAAATGGGCATGTATAATCTCGGGCTCAAGGATATAGTGTAGTCCATCGTCCATGTGCATAGGATGATGATACATGACATAGATGTACACATGATTTGGATATGTTGCTAAGGCCAAACACTTGCTATATACTGTTTGCTACGCAATAATTCATTAGAATCTAAGCATAGTTGCTTGACACCATTGCATAAAGACAAGTTCTGTAAACTATGATGATGTCCACTATATGACAATGAGAGTTTCCATTGTTGTTAGCTATCTGATCGATTCTAAGATATTGTTTGGCTAGCTCATTATTATTGCTATGATACTGATATGGAGACTGCTCATCGTGCTAATATGTGGTTAGCTGAAACTGTTTGCACGGACAGTACACTTGCTAGCATATTGTAGAGTTTGCTGACCAGTCTCCACCCTTGATCATATGCTTCAGTTAGATATAATGCTAGCGTAAAACTTAGTCTGGCCAGCGATTGAGGTAGCTAGATATATGGACAGATTGTGAACTTGGTCCATTTAACGCATGCTAGATATGTCCATGCTGTTCAGCTTGCTAGACTTATGTTTTAGCCCTGCCATTGCTAGATTGTTGCGTCCATTGCCTAGCAATATGGATCACTAGCTAGATCTGCTTCATTAGCCTCTATGAGAAATAAGTTAAGCTAAAGTTCACATTGCTAAGTAGGATTGTGCGACAAATATGATGAAGGTTGTGAACTTTCACTTGCTATAGAATCATTTATATTATTTGTAATGCTCAACCAATTCACTATAGAATCTGTGTAATGACCATTCGCCAGCTTGACAATCATGATTAGTTGTTGCTGTCCTACGCCCAGAATGTCTAGCTGTTTAGTTATAGTGTGGCTGGCTCACCATGTGAACTGATTAACGTATATGGTGTGTAGTGTTCTATCTTGTTTAGATACATGTTTACTGTATTACATTTGTAATGAATCACTAATGATTGTGGCTTTTGTAATGAATGGCCCCACCATCTGTCTTATTATATTAGATTTGCACTTGCCATTGTATTCACTAAATGCTAGATGTGGAATTTGATTGTCCTATGTGCTAATATGTATATGCTAGTTCGCATTGCTTAGATTTATCTGTTATGCTGTATAGCCAACCATTGCGTAGAAATACCTTTGTTAATGGCTGATCATTGTTGGATATGTATAGCTAGATGCCATATTTTTTTTAGGGATTTCAAATTCAGTTTTTTTTGTGGAGCTAACGATCTAATAACTATGATGGCTAGAACACTAAGACATAATGCTGAGAACAATATATGTTGCTGCCGACATTGCTACATATGTTGCGATGTCAGCAATCTTTCTTTTAGCGCAACTATTTCAGTGTTAGCTTCCGTTATTGCTAGATTATGTCATGGCTGCCTTCGAGTAGACTTAGATATGTTGCTGTCCCATTGCTAAACAATCGCTAGTTAGGACTTTGCCTAATAAATGTGATATATAGATTATGTTTTGCTTGTTCCCAATTTGCGTTAAATATATGTGCAATCAGAAAATTAATGTCATCAAATTCTGATGCTCTTACAGATTATGTTGTCTACATTTGCTAGAATATTTGTTGCTGGCCACTTGAATAGCTTTTTGTAGAATTTATGTTTGCTACGAACCAAAGCCCACGAAAAATAACAAGCTAAGTAATGTTGTCCTGATTGTAGCCCCTCTTCATATTTTGCCTAGATAATACAGTTAAAGTTTATCAGGTATGTCACACTGCGCTTGAACTATGTATTCCAGGCTGTATAAATTTTCCCGTTGACTAAGAAATGATCGTAGTAGATGGCCTTAAAGCCACATCTACTCTGTACTAAGATCGATGTGTTGCCTCTGAATAATATAATTTGATGCTAGAATAATACTTGATTTGTGCCTCTGTTGCCCACTGCTAGACTATGTTTGCTCGCTCATATGTGGCTATAATGAGTTGATTTAGGTATAGCCCAGAAAACATGCCTAGATATGCTTGGTGCTACATTCGCAAATGTGGACTATCAGACAAGGATTGCCTGGAGCTAGGAGGTATGATGGCAGTATGCTCGGTATCCCCGGAGCATGCAGTATGCCTTTCACATGTGTTGCTGCCACTTAGCCTGGTAAGATATGTGTTCCGCTCGTCTCTAATCATTGCTAGATATGTGCTTGTTTGTAATCATTGGCTAGATATGTTCTGCCGACCTCTCCTACTGGAACAATGCCTAGTTTAGTTTGAATTGGGTATTGCTCTCTCTAAGGCTGTGACACATATGCGATAATAGGGACTAAGAAGTTCCAAAGCTGTTTGCTATGGTGCGTGGTATTTTGCAAATAAAGTTGCTATGGATAATTATGTTGCCTTGTCCTCATTCCATGTATAGATTATGTGTTATGCTTGGTGAGTCCATTAGCTGAGAATGTTGCTAATGCCGTTACTGTTAGATATGTTTTGCTTCTTGGCCAGCATGTGTGCATCAGATATTGTAATTTCCCTTGCTGCTCCAATAGTTCGGAGGGATAAGTTTGCGGCTTGTGTGTGTCGGAACCTTGTGAACCAAATAGATAGACATGCTACAAGTGGGTCTGTTCCACTATTCAGAAGTGGCTATCATCGATAAACTCGTTCTTTGACCGTCAGACTGCTTTGATAATGTTTGTGGCCTCCATGGAGAGTGGAATGAACCCTATTGATTCAAAGGTCAAGGGGTCAAGACGCTCACACTTGCCTTGCTTAGAATCTTATTGTGCCTAATGACATTGTCCTTGTTAACAGCCTAGATTAGAACATTACAAGTCGCATTAGAGTACTGTAGAATGGTCTACGAGACGAGTATCCACTGTCTTCATTGATAATTATGCAAATTGATATCATCCCAAACCTTCAATGCCACTATAGATGTTTGCATGCTCATGTGAGCACCGACGTGGCATTGAAGAACTGCTGCTAATTTTTGCATTTTTCAAAGATCCAAAGGTCAGAGTCACTTGAACTATGATAATTGGCCCTAGATTCGATTAGCTAATCTTGTGAGCCGTCCATTCCACTAGCTAAAGTGTATTTGTTGTCTTGTCTATGGTAGAGAGGATGGAGCACCATTTGCGACCTCTCTTGCTAAGAGGATTCAGATTAGGGCTTCAAAGAGTCAAGGTTACTTCTGAACTTAGAGCTACTGTCTTTGTTGGCTTCCAACTGACTAATCTGGATTTGCTTTGTATTTTGATTGGTATGCCGCCAACATTGCTCATTGAGCATTTATTGGTCTTGCTTGTGAGGAGCGCAATAGGTTTTTAGAAATTAATGCCCTTCATGTAACTATGGCTTAAGATGATTGAGTTTGCTTTATAGTATTCCACAATGCTAGAATATTGTTTAGCTTGCTTTGGCTAGTCGATAGCAAAAGCACCAAATTTGATACTAGCATGTAACATCTTATGCACTGTTACAATATGACGTGCATAGCAACATCACATTATGCTAATGCAAGGCCAAGAAACATGTCTAAAATCATGCTCGATTATGGTGTGCTTGTGAGACCATAATGTTCACGTCTAGGATGCTGTTGTTGTCCCTCAATTTGCTTATTTACATGTCTGTGTCCTATTGTTAAGATACTATTAGACATTAGACTCTAAAATATCATGTGTTGCAACAACCACTTAAAGTTGCTCGGAGGTATGTTAGTCTATTAGTGTTTCTAGACTAAGATATGCATGAGATGCTTAAAAAGATTAATGTTGTGGTCATCAGCCCACTCCAGCATCATTGTCAATAGATACAGGTGTTGTGTTTGCATAGTCTTAATTTAGCCAACATGCTTATGTGAAGAATATAGCTTTGTTGACTCTTCATTGCTTGAGCTATAAATGTTAGCTAAAAATGAAAGCTGACCAATCCTTGCTCTAAAAGAAATAATAGTTGATGCATAGATCCTCGCATTAAGTGTAATGAATATGAATTGCTGATTCTCTATCCTTTTTATAAGACTAGATATGTATATGCTGTATCACAATTATTAGCTATGTATATGTTGCTCGCCGTACATTGCTAGAGTGTCGTGTTTTGTAGAATCCTACTGCGTCTAGATATGATTGTCTAGTGCAAACATTCTCCGCACTATCTTGTTGCTACTTACATGTTAACATTTCAACTGCTAAGAGAATAGATCAACAGAGTTTATAAAAAACATTGTCCATTTGGTCAAGTACAAACTAGGATGGGTTAAAGCCAAATTGATATATGGTTCCGCGCGATGGTGACTATTCCATATGTGTCTATACTATGGATACGAGAAAGCGACAATAATATGTCGCTACCCTGCAATCACAGACTTTGACTACAAAGTTTTTTTTCTTTTCGAGTTACAATCGACGGTTGTACAGTAGTCGGCCGTTCTGACTGTTTAAAGTGTCGAGTCGTGTCGTCTGAAGAACACTAGTTTCTGCATACGGGAGCTGTGCTGTTGCACCATATAGATGAAAATGGTTCTCAGGTCGAGCAGACAAAAGCGGAGGAATTACTGGCTGCTCATTGACAATGTATACAGGACAGTAGCAATGTATCATCAGGACCTGATGATGATACGAGAATCAAGGAAATGCACGTTTAGAAACTCCAGTGATGTGGCTTATATAGCATGTCAGCGGTGTAGTGTGCGCAGGCATGTGAGTGAGCGTTCGCTAATTTTCATCTCATTCCCTTGAGATCGATATGTTACACACGGACTAAATAATGTTAGTCGTGAATTTCTCGATCCGATGTACTTAAACGATTATAGCAAACTGAACAACAATGATGTAAGAATAAGAGAATAATCAATAAATATTTCATTCATGCGTAAGGACATGTTGTAAAGGTGCCTTTTTGGTCTTGAATTTCGATTATATTTAGGTATTAATGATTTGGGGAATTAACATTTCAGAGTACTCTGTATTTAAGGACACCGCGATCATATTGTGTCTGACATTAATAGGTCATTATTACCTATATTATTGATTATATATTTGTGAGATCATTAGAGAAGATTCGATCACCCTGTAGTTAACTAGAGAACATATTGTAGAGATAATATATTCGACAGTATGATTCTTTCAGTAGCAGAACTTGGCCTTCGATACTCAAGCCGAATTGTTTTCAGGGACCCTCTTTTTTCTTGTTGAGATGTGTGTTTGCTTCATCTCTGCGCTTTTGATAGTAAAGTCTGTATAGATCTTTGATCATATATGTTCTATATTATCCTATCTGGCCAGCCTGGAATGTTTTCGAACACAGACCAAGATGACGATCTACGTCATTTTCCCTTCGTCCCCTTGCTACGTGGTGTCTGATTCCGAGGCCGAAAGAAAGTGAAAAATAGTAACGACGAAGGTACAGTTTGATTAGTCCGAGCTTTCATCGACCAGTTACTCTTAGTCTAACACAGCTCATCATTTCCCCTTTGAAGAAGCCCTAATCAGAGAAATTAATTTGCCTGCACACGAACATCCCTCTTTGTTACGTCTATGTAACTTTAACTGATATGTTGCTTCTTTACTGCTAGTTTATGGGCCGATTGACGCTGTATCTGTTTTCGTTTCTTGGTTCTTTCCAAATCAGATACACACTATATACGTTCGGAGAGCGAGTATGTCGAAAACGCAAGAGAGATGTGGCTGGCTCTGAGGATAAGTGGTACTTATTCAGCAGATAGTCGCCTGGCATCATCTTCAGTTAAGCCTTGCTCTGTATACTCGCTCAGCGATCCTGCTCAAATCACAGGAACAGCTCGAGATGTAGATGAGCGCTGCTGTATCAGTACGCTGATCACTATGATGCTGCTCAATCGTATACAATACACGTAACAATAAGATTTTAACACGGCGGTTATATTGGGTAATTTCTCTCACATACGATATGGGCTGCGT